>APFE031535838.1:3520-16307 GCA_000404065.3 Pinus taeda | reverse complement strand
TCTGAGACTTGCTTAGGAGGCCAGTATAAGTGATGATAGACCCATACTGACTGCAAATAGTCATGGTGACGATATTTTTGTGTAACAAGCTAAAACTCTATCTTCTCAGGTTCCTTTGGTTAGACTTCATGTTTAATAACATATTTCACCTCTCTGAACACCACATCTCAACTTTACAAAACCTTTCGTATTACTGGGTTCCAAAGCTTATAACCCTTTAAACCATCCTTATACCTAATAAAGATGCACTTTTCAGATTTCTTATCCAACTTGGTTCGTTTCTCCTTCAGAACATGTACATATGCATCACATCCAAATACCCTTAGATGTGAAAGAGAGGGTTTCCTACCAGTCCATACCTCTTGTGGAGTCTTATCCTCCAATGCTGATGAAGGTGACCTGTTGACCAGGTAACATGCAGTATTCACCACCTCTACCTAGAATTCCTAGCCTAACCTGGCACCACTGAGCATGCTTCTCGCCCTTTCCATCAATGTCTTGTTCATTCTTTCTGCAACTCCATTTTTCTGAGGTGTATATGGAGTGGTCTTCTGTCATGCTATACCACACTTCTTGTAGAATTCTTCAAGTTCCTTACTGCAAAAGTCTCCACCATTATCTGTCCTCAACACCTTTATCTTCTTCTCTCTTTGGTTTTTCACTAGAGCCTTAAATTCTTTAAACCTGTCACAGATTTCAGATTTCTTCTTAAGGAAATATATCCATGTATTCCTTGAGAAGTCATCTATAAATGATACATAGTACATATACTTACCCAGTGATGGAACCTTCATAGGTCCAAACACATCACTGTGCACAAGATCTAATATCTATTTCTCCCTCTTACCACCAGAGGGGAAACTCACTTGATTATGCTTCCCATATACACAAATTTTACAGAAATAAAACTCCAGAGAGCTGTTTCTCATACCTTCTACCTTACCTTTACCATGAAGTATTCAAAGGCCCTTCTCTCTAATATGTCGAAGCCTTTGATGCCACAACATGGTCTTCTTTACAGAGACCACTAGATTTTCTACTCCACTTTTAAGAACCATAGAACTGTTGTACCCATCAACAACTATGCTACCTTGCAGCTTTTACAGAATTCCAATTTGAACTCCCCACATTAATACCAGTGCTCTCCGAACCATCTTGCAGGTATCCTTCTCGAACATTGTTTTTACACCTACATCATCCAGCTTGCTTACAGAAATTAGATTTCTGTCTAATGTAGGAATATGTAGAACACCCGTAAGTGTTCTAACTCTTGCACCTTGCAACTTCAACTTCACCTTTCCGCGACCAATGATTTTAGCCTTCCCGTCATCCCCCAAGAAGACATCACCACCATCATATTTCTCATACTCATAGAACCACTCTCTATGGCGTGTGAACTAGAAGGATGCACCTGAGTCAATCAACCATACCTCATGATCTACATGTATACTTGAAGAAGCTAGGTACACATCCCCACCTTCATCTGAGGTGGTTTTCTCCTCTACAGAAGGAACCTCATCAGATCCCTTTCCTTTGTCAGGAGCTTTATATTGGAAGTCCCTTTTGAAGTGGCCTTCCTTCCTGCATTTCCAGCACACCACCTTTACAGGTTTTCCTGGAGATTTAGATCTCCCTCTAGATTTAGATCTCCCACTCGATGTCTTATTTTTGTTTCTATTCTAGGACCATCCTTGTATAGATAAGGCATCACCATTCTGGCTCTCCATATTTTTCCGTCTCATCTCCCTCGCCAGCAAGGCTAAGACTATTTCATCAAACTACAAGGCAGTTGCATTGCTACCTATTCTAATAACCAAACTATCCCATGAATCTGGTAGAGAACACATCAAACTGATGCACTTATCTTCATATGAAATTTTAATATCAACAGATGTTAACTGACTTACCACAGTATTAAATGCATTCAGATGCTTTGTCACCGAGTCTCTATCTTTCATCCTCAAGTTCTACAACTTTTTCCGTAGGAACAATTTATTCACCAGAGACTTGGATTGGTACAAAGTCCCTAACTTGTCCCACAAAGCCTTTTCCATAGCCTCCCCTGATACATTCAACAATACTGAATCTGAGACACACAATCATATTTTTCACTTTGCCTTCTGATCCAATTTCTTCCATTCTTCATCGGACACTCCCGTTGGTTTAGTACCTGGATCTACTGTGATCCACTGATCTTTATCCACCAATAAATCCTCCATCTTGAGTTTCCACAACTCAAAACTCTAACCATTAAATTTCTCGATCTCTATCTTTACACTGCTGACCATCTTCTTTCACTACTAGAATTGATCTTGCAGATCTCCCACTAAATAGGGTCTACCACAGGCCTGACCGAAACCCCTCAACAACAAAGGCATCCCCTTGAAGCCAAACTGCTCTGCTACCAAATGTCGGTTTTAACCCTGTACAGAAATTACCTACATATGAATTCTAAAACATAGAAAATAAACAATGCGAGAGCATAACACATATACACATAGATTTTCCCCTAGATCCCAAAATGGGGACTACCAGCTTGATTTTTCATTATGTTCGTTTCAATGTTATAATACATATTTATACATGCTGAAGCATCCAATACCATGGACCGAAAACCATCGCATCCAAATACCATGGAATGAAAACCATTGCGTCCAAAAACATGTGTGAAAATCATGCACAAAACCATAGGTGGGTCCGCCCATGCAAACATAGGGTCCAAAACCAAAATTTTCTGGGGTGCTGCCCCGGCCCCCATAAAGTGGGGTTACGGCTACACCTCAAACCCCCTGTGACCCCACCCCCGCTACACAATCGGTACAACAAAGGTGGTGCTCCAGCCCCCCTCTAACCCCTAGTTAACTACATCAACTAGTCGTGGAAAGAATATAACACAACCCAACACTCAAGTTATTAATGAGTTGTGAAAGAGAGGGGTATGAAAACCATTCCTTGCGGGCTTCTTCAATCCAATCAAGTATGGGAAGAGAGATTGATAGTTGGGTTCTTTCATCCTCAAATTGGCATGATAAAGCATCCACTACTACATTTTCATGCCCTTTCTTGTAAATTATCTCATAATAATATCCCAACATTTTTTCGAGGCATTTATTTTGCTAGGGCGAGGATTGACGTTGCTCCAAAAAATAATTGAGGCTTTGATGGTCTATACAGATTTGAAAACACCACCCCAATAAGTATGGTCACTAGGTATCTACTTCATGTAAGATAGAAATCATCTCCTTCTCATAAGTTGATTGTCCCAGATGTTTCCGATGTAGTTGTTGGCTAGTGAAATCAAAGGGTCGACCTTCCTACATTAAGACAACACTAATACCTGTACCTAAAGCATCACATTCAATAAAAAAATATTTGGTGAAGTTGGGTAGTGCCAATACGAGAGTGGAACACATGGCCTGTTTGAGAGCCATGAATGTTTGTTGTGATGCATCAGTCTAGAGGAATGGATTTCTCTTGAGAAGGTTACTGAGGAGTCTAGCAATGCAACCATAATTGCAAACGAATTTTAGATAATAGCCGGTGAGACCCAAGAATCCCCTCAAACTCTTCAAGGTTTTTGGTTGGGGCCAATCTTTCATTCCCTATATCTTTTTGGGATCCACCTAGACACCTTCACAACCCACAATGTGGCCCAAATACTTGACTTCTTCCATACTAAAAGATCACTTGGACAATTTGACAAATAATTTGTGATTTCATAGCAGTTGCAAGAGCAGGTCTACATGCTGAAGATGTTTTTCCCAGGTTAGGCTGTAGATGAGAATGTCATCAAAGAAAACAAGGAAAATTTTTTGGAGATATGGTTTCAACAGGTGATTCATGAGGCTTTGAAAAGTGGATGGGGCATTACAGAGACCAAATGGCATGACCAAGAATTCATCATGGCCAAGAGTTCGGAAATAAGCCTTGGGAATTTCTAGTTCTTTCATGCGTATTTGGTGATAGCCAGAGCAAAGATCTAGCTTAGAAAAGAATTTAGCACCATGTAGGTCATCAATCAGATCATCAACAATAGGGATAGGGAGTTTGTCTTTGAGAGTGAGCTTGTTGAGGACCCTAAAGTCTGGACACCTGTGCCATTCCCCATATTTCTTGAGCACCATGACCATTGGTGATGAATAAGGAATGATGCTAGGACAAATAACACCAGCTTCAAGGATTCGTTGATGATTTTTTTAATTTCATTCTTTTGGGAAAAAGGATATGGATATGGGCATATATTCAACGGTTGTTCACCTAGGACTAAAGTGATGCTATAATCATTTTCCCCTCTAGACGGTATAGGATCTTTAGGTTTTTTAAATACCTACTGGTGGAAATTTAAGGCATGTTGCATCTTAGGATGAATATGAAGAGTAGTGGGCTCTATGGCCTTGATGGCATTAAACTGGGTGATAACTCCATGATGGCTCTTTTTGCACAACTTTTCCATGCGATGCGAGCTGATGATAGAAGAAGCACCTGCGTGGATTCCACAAAGGGTATGCATGTGGTCATTCTGCTTAAATCTCATATATAACTCCTGAAAATCCACGGTGTTAAGGACAAAGGTCTCCTAGGCTCTTGGGTCAATACCCCAGTAGAGCAGGGGTTATCTATAAAGAAAAAAAAACATTCCACACAGCCATGATACTAATCTAAACGAAATACGCGAAGACAGGTGCACCTGGGGGTCCTTCGTTTGGGTAGATCCAGCTAGGGTCCAAACTCTCTTGGAGTTCCTTTCAATCCTTCAACCTGCAATGAAATCAAATCAAGAAAACATAACAGTACATGGACCAAGCATCATAAAAAAATCAAGTTCATAGCATATTGAAAGGTAGTTAGTTATACAATTGAAACTACTCATGTAAATCATAACATTGATATCGTAAGCGTGAAGAAGATTAATATCAGGAACAAGACAAGTGTTTATTTTATTATAGATAACTAAAATACAGTAAGGAATCATTTCACCTAAGTCTTCCTTTCATAGGCTCCAAGCAGAACTGTCCTCTGGATTTTTCCAATATCAAGCCTTGAACAAACTCCTTCCATGACTCACTCCAAGATATCTCAACTAATGGAAAGACATCATAACTCAAGGAAATAAGGCCTTCCTATAATGGGGGAAGTGCTGGAAGCATAAGGATATTCAGACCTGGTCAGGGATAATCTCAGTAGATTTTTTTTTCTCTCTTCTCTCCTCCTTTAGGTCTTCCCATTGAAGCCTTTTTATACTTCTCCCAAAGTAGTTTTTTAGTTGGGAATTTGTTGGGAACAGTTGGGCCACGGGAACTAATAGGTAATCAACAGGTAAAACCCATGATCTCTGCCTAAATTTAAGGAGATTTGATTTTTTTAAGTGTTTTAAGACATATACGCAGGTTGGGTATACACACACCCACGTACACACGCGTTTAGCTCAGGGCAATGTCACGTATAGGGAGTAAAACACTATTTTTTAAGTATTTGGACCAGGTCTGGAAGGAGAGGTTGCGCTAGGCCATGAGTGCAGCATCACAAATATTGAAAGTGAGATTTGGAGCCATAACAGATGCCCCTTAATACATGAGGTCAGAAGGGGTGCATGATGGCCGAAATGTATTATGTAAGTGCATGGAAAGGTAACCTATCAAAAACTGAGAAGGACTTCACTAGAGTTCAACCTACTAAGCCATAAAAGGAGATAAGAAAGAAACACTGTTTGAGGTGGGCATACCCATGCTCAGAGAAATTAAAGCATGTCCACATACCAAGTACAAGCGGATCCATTAAGTATACAAGTATAAAAGACTGGAAAATACATAATGGATCATCTAATCATGATCGAACAAGTACATGTCAGAACATCACATATAAGAATGTCAATGATGCTGAAGGATGAAGCAGATTACTGATATCAAATACTGACCCCAAAAGTACCAAATGAACATGATGGAGTAAGATGGTACTACACTACAAAATCAGGTGCCAGCATATAGAATGTCGCCATGAATGACTGCAACATATAAGGTAGAGTGGTATCAACTAGTAGCAATAGGAGCAACTGTCAAGTGAACCAATGAATGTTGATGCAACCTAATGTCTTCACCAACTGCCCTGGTACATTTCTTCACCATGGGAATACATGATCTGAAGCCAACCATGTGAGAAATATTTTGATTACCAGTCATTGATGTATATCATTAACAAATGTGAGACCACTCAACAATAATGATTATGAGCGTCAAGGCACCCAGTACAATATAACAAGTGTGAATAGATGAGCTAGAGTCGAACACCTCTAAGAATCTATCAGTTAGGAGACAATGATGGTTTTCCACTATCAATAGCGAAGGATCTGCCACTAATGACTGCAAACCCCAAGGTACTGCCAAATGGACTCTAGATCTTTGCCCCAGAGGAATGAGTTGTAGTCGATAGGGAAAGATCTACTAGAAGGAAGGCATTAAGGCATCCTTCATCAATCTAGCACTAGTGTAACCCGTAGGCTAATAATGTGGAAGGAATCAGACAAGAAAGATGTAGTAACCCAACCGAATCATGTTTCAGATGTACACAAGATGTGGCTAGCGCACGACAGAAACCATTTGAACCAACCAATAATGAAAGTTGACACAGAGGCAAGGTATCCACCAATAGGGTCAAATGGAAAGTAAGGTATTGCACGAATCCCAATGTGTGATAGTGTCAGCTGATTTCAAACACAAGGAAAACCACTCAGTCAAAGACCCATTATACTGATCAATGCTGAGCACAAGGTGACCTATCAATAATGAAAATAGGGCCAGGTTGCGGCTCTAGGCCTGTCCTTAGAGTAAGATGTCGTCATTGATAAGGACAAGACCTGCCAGCAAGAAGTCCATGGAGACCTTCTCAAACCAACACAAGTAAAGGACCAATATAACTAATGTGATGATAGGCAAAATACTGACAACCAGGGATGGCCGACTAAAAAAGAGTCAAGGGACACCGCAGAAAGGCTCACTCAGGCTAACTTCCCTTGAACAAAAGCACAACCCAATGTGACTATATGGTAGCATATGATGACTCTGTATAAGTTCATCATGCAGTGGGCACGAACGAACCTTCCATATGATTGGAAGAGATAACCAATCAGGGGATAACTGACTTAATAACAAGGTTAAGGCATACCTAAGTCAAACTAAATCCCACCCAAATGGAGGAGACTTCGTTTTGAGTGCTTTGTTTAAGGGCAACACGACTGACTTTAGTTGCCAACAATAAGTGGAAATATTTTCCCGTTCTCGCTCTTTTTGGAATATATAATTTTTTTGCCTTTTTCTTTAAGCTAGAAAAAGAATAAAATAATGCTATAGTACAGTGGAAAGAACGAGTGTCGGTGAAACAAATGATCTAGTTCCTAGGATTGGAACAATCCTATGCTCAATGCAGGGAGGTGAAAACTGGTCAAAGACACTCAAAGGTGTGTTCCTTCCATGAGTCAAGGTGTGTTAAGTTGTAGAAGTCAAGGGAATGAAAGTTTGATTTTGCAGTTGTCATGGTCAAAAGTTGGCTTAAACACGAGTCCAAGTGAAGCCAGCTCAAGGCAAAAGGTGCAAACTGTCAAAATGCAAAGCAGTAGTACAACTCAACACAAAGGAGCCTCTAGGGTGTATGGCCAGAATGAAGCGAATAAGAAAATAGGAATGAGTCTTCATTTCATAAGTCATGGTGGGACTAAAGAGGACTCTCGAGCCTAGGGACAAAACATTGGCATGAGTGCCAAGCGACAACAAGGTACTAACTAGGGCACCCATGATAAGGTAGGCTCTACCACACAAGTCATGATACTCCTAAGCAATGAGAAGGTTCTGCACCATAACTTGGTGGGGTCGATCCTAAGGCCAAAATGGGAAAGGAAACTAATAAGTGCATAATGCAGGTGGAAACTCCTAACCTATATGCCAGTTTCGAGAACCAATACCTGTCAGAACGGACCAACCATAAGCTTCCAAAGGAGAAATCTTCCAAGTTCTGTAAATAGAAATAGGAACACTAGACATGAAGTTAATACATCCCACATATAAACTTCATATAAAATCTTGTGTTATAGAATACAAAACTTGAAAATGCGTACCTTATATATATAATATGGTAAGGAACCACGCAACCTTGTGACTTACGCATAATAGTTCATATGGACAAACCCCTTGTAGGGTTTAGGCCAAAGACTCCTTTGGTAGTCAAAACTCATGGCTTCAAAGAGTTCCTCCTGTGAAGGAAAAAAAAGTTCTAAGAAAATATGAGGACTATAAGGGTCAAAAGAGGGAATTAAGGGGTCCCATGTCCCTATAAGAAGAATCTCTCAGTCAACTGTCGGGACCAAGTCCCAAGAAGGAGAGTAATAAGTCAAAGGATCCTTCTCAGAAGTGATTGAACATTGAGGATTCACTGCCACATAATTCACCCGTGGCGGGGTAGAGTCTACTTGAACACTCAGAACAAACCAAGGGGCATTATACAGTAAAGTTGACTTATAGGGTGGCAATTATTAGATGCAAGCCGATCAATAGTGACAATATTCTTATTGTAAGGAAAGCACATTACTCAAAAGAGTGAAGACACCACAAGATTCATATCATAGACATAAGCACGCCCAAGTAGCGTATTAAAGTCTAAAGGGCTATCAACCACCATCATGTCGATTAAGACAGTCTTCCCACCTGAAGTAATAGGCAATTGAGGAAGAACAGCCATAGATTCACCAGGTCTTCTATCATATGCTAACAACTGACTCTGAGTTGTCAACAACTTTGGGGAACCCAAATCTTTCCAAGTCATAGAGGATATAATACTTGCAGAGGGTCCTTCATCCACCATACATCGATATATGTTTGTGGAATTAACTCTAACATTTATTTGGAAAGGTGCTGTGGAAGGAAGACGAGGCTTGACAAGACTATCCCAATCAAAGGAAATACTCCTAGAACTTGGAGGGGGAACATTCAAAGAAACCAGAATTCCCCCTATACTAGAAGACCCTGTACTAGAAATCAAGTAGACTCTTTTTTTAGGCACTTCACCCACCAAAAGAGGAGTGTAATCAGCCAGAGATTGCATTGGCTCTACCACATTATCAACCAATGGTTGATGGGATTGATGAGAAACCATATCAGATCTAGGAGTAGAAGTACTTTCATATTCAGACCATATCCTTTCTACCTCTAGAATACAGGGCATGTGTAATATGGTCTCCCTTGCATATCTTACAAGGGAACCTAGGTTTAAAACTTCTAAGTCTGGGTTTCTTATCAACCTCCAATCTGCCAACATGACTAGTAGTGGTTTGCGAAGAGTCCTAAACATGACTTGCAGAGGTCGGTGACTCTTTGCTAGTATGCCTTGTAGTGACTAGATTTATGCCCCCAGCATGACTTGTAGAGGCTAAAGACTCATCTTCAACATGACTAGCTAAGGTTGATGATGAAGTGCTAGTATGACTTGTAGTGACTAGACTCGTGCCCCTAGCATGACTCACAGTGTCTGAAACCAATCTTCAACATGACTAGCAGAGGTTGATGATGAATGGGTAGAATTATTCTTCTTCTTTGACTTCATCTTTCTTCTCTTTTTATATTTCTTATTACAATAAGGAGGAGAAAAAGGAATCCCATATTTCTCTTTGAAAGAAGATGAACAATTAGCACCCATGTGATGCCCCTAAAATAAAACATTCAACTGAGAAGTTTCAAGAGCATTTGGAATATTTGGAGTGGACAACAGCCAAATGGGTAGTCCAACATTCAGTCTAGGAATATTCAAAGTGGCCATCAAGGGAGTACCAACATTTCCAAAGAAAGGAAAAGCACAAGGATCCCCTTTTGGGATGGTACCTTGGTTGATTTCCACAAGAATATTGGCCATATCTAACTGATTCACAGACCCTTCCCTTATGGGAATGTAGAAATGAATTTCAAGGAAGATAGATACAAAATCAAAACCTTTTCCCTTGAGGAGGCAACTCCAAAACTTCCGAAAGAATGACCAAAAGCCTTTCAAGATTGGCGGAGTGGTAAGCCAGTTACTGGGAACACAAAGTCCAAATGTGACTAGACAAAAATACCTAAAGCCAACTTTATATAAAGAGCAAAGAGCACTCAACTATAAAGTCCCTAAAATAAGTCAGTCAGTCAAACAACTTCCAAGTATTTCTTCTCTGAGTGATTAGGACCGGACACCAAAATACAAGAAAGTGAAGTAGGGGCCTTTCGAAGATAGTCTAGGATAATAACAGCCTAGTCCTACTAGCGAAAGTAATAGAGGAAGTTACGGTGACCTCCTAACAATAGCTTGCACCGGTGCAAGCCCCCAAGCTTCGCAAGGTGCCCTCCAGTAGTACCGTTGAGAGTGATACAACGTCGACCTCAAGTGCCACGGGATTCCCCTCTGCAGCCACCTATGTAGATCCCTAGGAGAAGAAACTAAGGTTACCAACTGGTGTCAGAAGCTAGGAAAAATAGTCTTGAGGTAAGATCCGACAAGTAGGAGAGGAGGTATCTCTCTTCCTTATCTTCAAAATCCCTCATGCTTAGAGCTTCCTATTCTTCCTAACACTATTGGATTTGCACTCACTATTCAAACTCCTATGTTTGACAGTTTTAAATGACCTTGGAGAGTTTTCTCTCCACACGCCTAATCTAAGGCCCTAAAATATGCTAAAACTTGTTGATGTGCCTAAACTAACAATTATGAAAAATTTCTATTGTATTTGAATTAGTGCTTGCTTTTCAATGGGTTGTTCATTAAGTCAAGGGATAAGCGGAGATGAAACTGATGGTGTTTTGATGCAAAGAAATTAATAAAAACCAAACTATATGCAAATGCACTCGTTTTGTTCTTCGATGAAAGAAATCTCTACTAGGTTCTGAGGAACTTCTAAGAAAGCGATAAATTCTTTTTTCTTTTCTTTCACTCAAACTTCACACTCACAAAAATTAAGAAAATTATGGGTGCCCTAAAAGATGCACAAATTTATCCTAATGCAATGAGTACATGCTGATGCAAAACTTAAGACTACTCTAAATCAAAGAAATGAAAGTAACTTGTTTATCAATTCTAATTTTCCACTTAAGATGTTTAGATAGAATATGAGTTGCTAAAGATCATTTTCATCCAAACACTAAAAGCAAATTTCAAGACAAACAAAAATGCACTTTCACTCGCAAAAGGGAAACTAAATCAAAACAAGGTCAAAGAAAACAAAAACCAAGTTTTCAAGAAGTTTTCTTCAAAAGCAACAATAGAAATGACTTTTCAAAAGTGCTCTAAATAAGACTAAAACTTTATGATCGAATAATAGGCAACAAAACACTTTGCAAGTTAACAACACACAATGGGTGAAAGATCAACAAAAAGTGTGTTTCAAGATGCTCTTAACAATAAAAAAAGTAGCCAAAACAGATGGGTGACAATGATCGCAAGATCAAGAAAGACAATTCTCAAAATCGTCACACAACAACTTTCAAAAAGCAAGAAAAGTAAATGGCCACAAAGATGCAGTTTTGACATGCAAACAAAAAGATCAGCAAAACAAGGTTTTCCACAAAGATTGAGACCAATATTTCTGTCCTGGAAGACGAGAACAACCAAGATTCCCAGAAAGAAATATTGTGTGCTTAAACAAAAATGATGACGCTTGCCACAAAACAAAACAAGACCAAAACTTTTTCACAACAGAGAGAATTTGAAATCATGGACTTGCTGTAAAGACGAAGATTGACATAGAAAAGTAACTGTTTAGGAAATACTCAAAACAACAGACATATCTTCAGAAACAAAAATATTTGAAAAATCTTGAAAATTTTAGGGTATACACGACTGTGTCAATACACAGTTGCGTGTATACGCTCTTCAGTTCATAGAAACCTGCGTATACGTGGGTTCATATGGTGAAACTTTCGTACATACGTGACTATAACCTGACCAAGATGTGTATATAAAATCTCACAAGAAAAAACAAAAAAAGGTCTGAAGAAATTGATCAAAATTATAGTTCAAGTTCCTACAAGAACAGACTACTCAGACACAACAAGTAAATATACATTTGAACCCTCATTGGCTTGAATAAACCCAAACTAGGAACAACAATACTATTGTCCCCAGTGGAGTCGCCAATTCTGTTAGGGACAAAGGTCCCCTAGGGTCTTGGGTTAATACCATAGCAGAGCAGGGGTTATCTATAAAGAAAAGCAAACATTCCACATAGCCATGATACTAATATAAATGAACTATGTGAAGAGAGGTGAACCTGGGGGTCCTTCATTTGCGTAGATCTAGCTAGGGTCCAAACCCTCTCGGAGTTCCTTTCGATCCTGTTAACACCCAGGTTGTTCCCTATGACTCCCAAGGGAATACGGCCGGGGTAACCACTAACCAATCTTTGGACTACAACTTCTAGCCCAGCTGTAATTAGAGAGGGCTCTCTCTATAAGGTTTGTCTCTGTTTTTATGGATTTTTTAGGCTAGTTATGAAGTAAAGGTTTGTTTATTTTGTGTTTGGTTGGGAGGATGATTTCTGATAGTTTTGAAATGTTCTCTTCAGATAAATTAATCCATTGGGCAATGGAGTCTGTAGCTGTTGATTTCCTTGAGATCCTGGTTTAGTGCAGCTGGAATTACAGGGCCTTTATATATTTCATAAAAAAAATTGTAAATTGTGAGGGTGAAGTGTGAATCAACCAGCGAAGAGCAGTTAAGAATTCTTCACTGAGCTGGGATGTGAGAAAGGGACCTATTCCTCAGGAGCAATACTTGAATTCCT
>APFE031535834.1:0-75546 GCA_000404065.3 Pinus taeda | reverse complement strand
ACTACGGAAGTAAGGGAGAAATTAAGAATTCCCAGACTAAGATAGTTTAGCAGAAAACAGTGAGAAAGTAAACAGTCAAGACAGAGAGAATTAAAGATAATTCTGAAATATCATTCCTTGCTTACCATTCAGATTTCATAGAGAAACATGTGAATATTTATAAGCATGAAGAGAAAATAGTAATAAACATGAAGAGATAATACTTATTTGATTTCCACTGTGCATAAGAATCCTGTGAAATGTCTTTAACTATATTCCATGATCCAGCAAGCCAATCCAGTATTGATTACAATAACTCCTTAACTTGATATGAAATGTCTACAGAAATGTCTTTTAATTCACACAAAATATTTCAAATGAAGAAGTATTTATACAATATCTAAACTGAATTATCTTGAAAAAATATCAAGATTGGTTTACAAATATCTCATACTGTTTTACATTATTATAACTTAAATAAAGGACACTCAAAACTAATGAATCTATTTGGCACTATATTTATGGATTGAGGGTGACAAAGAAGAGAAATTCGAATTTGATAGCAACTCTTAATTGATGATGAGGCTTCCAAGTCACTAACTGCCTCCTTCCTTTGTGCATTCTGCCCCAGAAATTCTGCAAAATTAGGGTCCAGTGATACCTTTGTATATCACAATCCAAGATAGATATGTAAAACGTGAAAGAGGTTCTAGATTTAAGACCTCTATGATTTATATCTTTTGACTTAGTTTCCAGAGAATCCACAGTAATAACCATTTTCTGCCAACGTTTCAAATCCCAACCGGGATCCATCATCAGGACATCTTTGAATGCTTGATAGAAGAAGAGCTAAATTGAGAGATTTGAGTTCTGTTCGAGCCTCTGTTGCTTGATCCCTCTGAGCATATTGAGCTTTCAATGGCAATGTTCAGTTTTTCAAATTTATAATGTATCCAAATAAGCTCTAACCCTCTAAATTTTTTCCCTTATTAGAGACATGCTTAGTTAAAAAAACACCTTGTTATTATATTTGTTATGTAATCTATGATTAATTTCCACAAATTAATCATAGATTACATAACAAATATAATAACAAGGCGTTTTTTCAACTAAGCATGTCTCTAATAAGGGCAGAAATTAAGAGGGTTAGAGCTTATTTAGATACATTATAAATTTGAAAAACTGAACATTGCCATTGAAAGCTCTATATGCTCAGAGGGATCAAGTGACAGAGGCTTGGACAGAACTCAAATCTCTCAATTTAGGTCTTCTTCTATCAAGCATTCAAAGATGTCACGATGATGGATCCCGGTTGGGATTTGAAATGTTGGCAGAAAATGGTTCTTACTGTGGATTCTCCAGAAACTAAGTGAAAGAGGTTATTGTAGATAAGTATGTTATTGTGATAAACCTCTTTCAGTTTCCAAAAATGCAGCTCCAGCTATTCACAATATTCTCTACAAAAAGATGTCAAAAACAGGACTTTGCATAGTCTAGAAAATAGGCTCTGAAGATATGCATTTATCTCCCTTGTTGTAATACCTGTGTACAAATTGAGATAGGTTTTTGTAGATTGGCCTTGTAGGAACACAAAAATCCTCCAGTTTCTCAAAATGCATCTTGGATTGGCTATAATAGTTTCTGCAAAATTATGACTTAAACAAGAAATTTCTAGAATATTTACCATTTCTGTTCTGATTTCATCTTTTTCACTTTGATTTTCAATCTAATACACTTTCACTGATACTCTTTCATCTGATACAATTATACTTTTTTATCTTTTCTCATTCATTTTGTCCTTTGATTTTTCTTTTAGGACACACCCTCTTTACATTTTTTAATTTTTAATATGGAAAACATTTGCAAAAAGCAAAGGTATGTACAATATTACAAGGCTTGACCTTAGTCATTCAAAATTATGACTCCTATTGGTATAGGAACCTAACAGTAGCTCCACTTGGGGATGGCATTTTCTAGTGAAATGTCAAGAACTCTAAAGACCAGTAGCTTTTGAATTGTGACTGAAGTTACATTGTAAAATTGTTCTTCTATGATTTCTGCCTTATTGTATAATCTTTGTGACTGAAAATCTTGAACTGAAATCATAGCCTTTTCTGCAAACTGAAATCTGACACATGTTGTACTGAAATCTGATCTGAAATAAACTTGCTGCTAAAAAACTGAATTTATTCAAGTTGAAATCCTACCTAATTACTCTAATCAGTTGTCCAACTACTGGTTAGGTGAAATGAAATAGCCAATGCAACCATTCAAGCATCATATACATTGGTGAATTTTGCTACTTGTGCTTGTTTGTGACTAAAACTAAAGTTCTACAACTAGTTATAACCTTGTCAACAAATGAGAAGATAAGAAAATACTTGATTTCCTTTGTTGATTCTAGAAACTGTACAAAAGAATCTTCCAAAATATACACAATATTTTGAACTAATTTAAGCAATTGTACACTTGTTCTGGATGGCCTCCAGGCCATGAAACTAAAATATCACTTTCACCTTTATCACCCTGCATATTTCCAAACAAGTTTTGTGATGATATTTCTTCTGATTGAAATGTTTGACTCATGAAACCTTTATCATCTTGATCCTCAACCTGATTGTTAGTTAATGAAGAAAAATTCTAATTGCATTTGTTATTCAACCCATCAGTTATGGGATCATGAAAAACTTGGAAGGATTGCTGCAACTTATTACTCATAGGTTTGAATGGGACTTCACAAATTTATGCAAGTTGCTCATCCTTTTCTTTAGAGTTTTCATACCACATTTCCTTTAAAAATTGAAATGATTCAAAACATAGTGCTATAGAACTTTCCTTTATTATTTGATCAGGTGTTTCAATGGAATTTGACAACTATAATTGTGAAACTGAAGGATCTTGATCATGAATTTTATTGTCTTATTTTTACTTAATGTCAATACCTAAATACTGTTGATTTTTTATTGCTTTAAAGTTTTCTCTAATGAACTGGAATGAAGCAAAACAAAGAGGCAAAGAAGCTTCACTTATTTCCAAATTTTCTGCACTTTCTTCCTCACTTTCATAGCTGATATGACTAAGATGATCACTGTTTTCAAGCTGTTGAAACTGAATTTCTTTATTTCCCAAACTAGTTTTTCATTGCTTTGTAAAGTTAGTTTGGATTTGTAGAACATAATTATCATCATACTGATCATATTTAGGCAAATAATTAAAAGAAGTAATGTCATCAAACATACACATTAGATCAGCATATTTCCTCCCCACATATTGCTCTATAAATCTATCTTCTGATCTATGGTAGTTGGAATTAGCAGGAATTTGTTCATGACTCTCAATCTCTTCTTTTTGTGAAATAAATGTATCATGGTAATTTTGAGCAAAAAAATTATCTTTCATGGTGATCTTTTGTATCCTTTCCTCTATTTTTCTTACCAAAATGTCGAGTTTTATCTCTACAATGTTGTTTTCCTCTGCTTCTACTTTCAACTTTTCTCTTCTAATTTCAATATTGACTTCTACATCTACTACAATGTTTTGCATCTGTTCCAATGTTGAGGGGTTTCTTTCTCTTAGCTGAAATTCTATCTCTGGATCAAATGCTTTTGGATAATGCAAGAGCTACATTAGGAGGAGGTCTTATATTTGATGGCATTGAATAATAGACTTGATTAAATTTGTTTGAAAATTGTTGTATTGTTTCATTTGGATGTCTTTTTAACTGATTATATTCTTCTATGATCACAAAAAGATTGACTTTGATTATCCATCTATTAAGGAAAAACTTGACAAACTGTTGGAAATTTGAGATGCTTGCAATAGGTAGATTCTTGAACCAACTCTTTACTCTACTTGCAAAGAGAGAGCAAAAATTCTGATTCTAACATCATCTTCATCAATCTCAAATAAGTCAAGATAATTCTCAAAACCTTGAATATGTTTTTGGGCAGTGATGTTATTATCTCCATCAAACCTAGGGAGATACGTGTAATAAATATTAGGGAAATCATGGAGTATAGGAGGCAACATGAGGGGCTTATATCTATCAGGAAATTTACAAGGTATAGGAATATGCACAGGGATTGTATGATTAACCTTGATTTTTTGATGCTCCTCAATTGGAAAATGATCATCATAAGATTTAGAAGAAATCTTCTTAAATGGATGAGGAGGATATATATTTACAATTTTCAAATGAAAATAATCAAAAATTAATCTAAGATCTTCTTTAAAATACAATATACATTGAAAAACTTTATTGATGAGAAAGAACATAATGTCTTGCATAACAATCCAAGTTAAAAGCCTGATATTTTCATATTTTTCTTTCAGGTTCATTCTTCCAGTGGAGTCTTGATTGTGAAATTGATTTGGAGTCGCCAGGTGGATAATTTTAACCTTTGCATATCTGATCACTGTCCACCATCATAGATCATATATGAACCTGTAAAATATTTCTAAAGAAAATGTTAGTCTTCCCTAGTATAGTCGCCACTATGTTATCTCAGTATTTTCTCAAGGTTAGTGAAAGAAGTCACCGAGGTAATCACAAACCACTTTTGGAGCATAGGCTCTAGCCAACCTAGGCTCAGAGAGGGATCTCTCTATATGATTTAGCTTTGTTTGTTTGAATTTTAGGCTAGTTATGAATGTTCAGGGGGTTTTTGATTTGTATTGAAGATTGGGTGTTGAGGTTCTTTAAACAGATGGATAGAATGATGCATTTAGAACATTGGGTTATGGAGTCAACAGAAAGGAAACAGAACTAGATCAACTCACTAAAGGGAATGTTCAAAGGGCAAGATAACAGAGTAGAGTGCAGGTCTTTGGGCTAGAGGGGAGAAATGGTTTGAATCAGGGTGAGAGAACAATTAAGAATTCTCAGACAGAGACTTAAACGAGGAACAGAGGATAATCAGAAACAAAGGGCAATTAAGAATCCTTTGCTATAGATTATAAAGAGACAACTTAAACTAAGGAGAAATTAAGAATTCCTTAACTTATATATCAGTAGAAAACATTTCTATGCCTACTATTAAAACAGAGTGTAATTAAACAAATTCTAAGATAATGCTCCAGTTAAAGCATTTAGATTCAGATGTACATTGCAGAAAAACTTTAAGAAAGATAACAACAATGTGAGGAAATACTTCTCTGCACTTCGCTCAACACATGAATCCTTTGAAATATCTTGTCTTCATTCATCAATCCAGCTTGCTGGTCCAATCAGTGATACAATAGCTTTACAGTTTTTTGATCAAGAAGTCTATAGAAATGTCTAAGATTCCACTCCAAAATATTTCAAATGAAGAAGTATTTATACAAATTCTAAACTGAAATATCTTGAAAAAATATCAAGATTGGTTTTACAAATATCTCAAACTATTTTACATTAATAGAACTTAAATAAAGGACACTCAAAACTAATGAATCTATTTGGCACTATATTTATGGATTGAGGGTGACAAAGAAGAGAAAGTCAAATTTGATCGCAACTCTTAATTGATGATGAGGCTTCCAAGTCACTAACTACCTCCTTCCTTTGTGCATTCTACCCCAAAAATTATGCAAAATTAGGGTCCAATGATACCTTTGTATATCTCAATCTGAGATAGATATGTAAAAAGCGAAAGCGATTATTGTAGATAAGTATGTTATTGAGATAAACCTTTTTCAGTTTCCCAAAATTCCGCTCCTTCTGTTCACAATATTCTCTTCAAAAAGATGTCAAAAACAAGACTTTGCACAGTTCGAAAAATAGGCTCTAAAGATATGCACTTATCTCCCTTGTTGTAATACCTGTGTAAAAAGTGATATAGGTTTGTTTCTAATGGACATTTAGGAACACAAACCTCCTCCAGTTTCTCAAAATGCATCTTGGATTAGCCACAATAGTTTTTGCAAAATTATGACTTAAACAGGAAATTTCTAGAAAATGTACCATTTCTATTCTGATTTCATCTTTTTCACTTTTATTTGTCAATCTGATACACATTTACTGATACTCTTTCATCTGATACACTTTTACTTTGATGACCTATCAATATCCTTTACTTTGTTTTTACTTTTACTGTACATTTCAACTTTTTATTGTGTATTTCAACAGTAAATCATTTAGTTTTTTATATGTATCAGCATATGGTAATGGATATTGATCAACTTTCTTTGTGTTTGATCTATTTGTCTTTTGACTGTATGCTTTGTCTGGTTCCTTTGTTTTAACAGTCAATGTCTCTGTGTGAATGATTTCTTTCTTTGTTCTATGTATAGCTATTTTGTTCTTCTGAATGAAGGTTTTAAATAGATTTCCTTTCGAGCCTTGGAGTAAACAAGTTTTATGACTACTATAAAAATTGTTTGTCCAAGCTCTAGTCTTCTACTAATTACCTGCAAAATACAACAATCATTAAGAAAACATAGGTTGGAGGGAAAGGAAATTGATGGATTTATTGCACAGGGATGTCTACGGAAGGGGTTATGACAATGTTTTAAAAGTAATCGGAGGTTGAATTGTGTTGCAGAGGTTTAGGGTGGCATCAGAAGGGTTTGATAGATTTTACCGTGAAACGAGGCAAAAGGAATGAAAAATGAGGGTTGTCAGGGTTTTAATGGGCAACTTTTTGAATTTGGAGAGGGATTAGTTAAGTGAATAGTGATGGTTTCTCGGGTTAAGTAGGGAGGCAATTTTCCAAGCCACCACACCACTTTTGTGGCAAAGGTTATATTTGGGAGGGGTCACCCAATCTACTGCAACGCCTGACGTGTAGCAATTGGGGTTTGGGGGAAAACTGTTTTATCGGGTGAGTAATGATCGGCCATCGGGCGCAACTGATATGGCTGTGGACTGTTGGATGAGGGGGATGTTGATCAGACAACAATCTGGTAAGGGAAGCGCGTGAGTGATATGAACTAAGGTGTTCGGGTGGGGCCAGGACTTTGATCATGGCGGATTGTGATTATTTAAGATTTAATCACGGGTTTAAAGCGATTGGGCGAGGCTTAATGATGCGGTTAGTTAAGGTTCATCGCGCAAGGGTGTATTAAAAGGGTTTTTTCGAGATATGGGGTGAATTTTATATTTTTTATTAAAACTAAGGGTTGGGATATTACATAGGGGATTTAATTAAGATAAGTGAAAATTTATATGGGAATTATACAATAAAGTTAAAAATCAATATAAAGTTGGTGAGTGAATATACCCTTAAGTATAAATGCTAATGTAATATTTGCACACTTTATTTACATACACTTAATACTTAGGATAAGATGTCTTTTGTGGGTTTCTGAATGAAACAGGATTTACATGGGGGTTTTCACTTTTTATAGGCTAATGGAGTTTAACCTTAGGAAAAAGAGTTTTATTAGGGAAATGAAGAGTGAATGGATTTTATAAATGGGATTCTAGCACTTGATGTCCTTAAGACATTAAGGTGAGGGCCTGATCCCTCCAAAAGTCAGAGAAATGCTCTGAGCCTCTTTGACTTGTAGGATTTAAAGTACTAGAACATACTTGTGGATAGGAAATTAGTAAGCAAAGGGGGAAAATGAATGAGGGGAGTTAATCACATGAACTTGTTAACCTTTTTTTTTGCCTTCATAATTGATCATACATGTTCAAATATGTATCTAAGCATGATGTATGTGTTTCGATCCAATTAACTATATACTTCAACAACCTTTCTTTTACTTACCTGTTTACCTATTCTAGCTTTTTTTCTTCATTTATTTGGGTGCATTTAGGCTAGCAAACCCTTATTCTATCTTGTCTTTAATAAACCAAACTATCTATTTCTAACCTTTTATCATCAAAGGGCTCAGATTAAGCTTATGAGCTCCTTTTATTTTCTCTACCTATCTAATGATCTGCCAAGATTAAACTGTTTGGTCAGATTTTATTCTCTAACTATAAACATAAAATTCAAAGCATGATATAATCAAGATTAAATAGTTTGATTACCATGGATAGTGACATGAAAAACAAGCTACACGCAATCATTATTATGCATAAAAGTAAATTGTAATGGCATTTAGACTTGCTCACTTTCATGGTCTCTTTTTGCTTTTTGGGGTTCATATATTTTCATTTTTTGATCTTTTCCCATTCTTTTTATCCTTTGAATTTTTTTTTAGGACATACCCTCTTTACATTTTCTAATTTTTTATATGGAAAACATTTGCAGAAAGCAAAGGTATGTACAATATTACAAGGCTTGACCTTAGTCATTCAAAATTATGACTCATATTCGTATAGGAACCTAACAGAGGTAATTCTTCATACTCGATTAAGGAGAAATTTTCTTTTGCATCTGTATGACAAAAAATTTAGAGTGTTCCATTTGTTGATTGGTCTAGGAAGGTGTCATTTTGTTCTATTTTTATCTCCCTTTTCTGGTATCATAACTCACTTAATCTTTTATGGTATTTAGAGTGATGAATTGCTCGGTGATGATTACTCACTAGGTGTTGATGGACAAAAATGTGTGTTGATTGTGGCTGCCTCTAAATAAGCACTACATGACCTAGGTACATTATTGTTGTATTAGGTGCAGGAATCTTATGGTAATTTTCTTGAAATTGCACCTTTTCAACAAAGATTTGATTTTTTAATCATAAGTGATAATAAGACTCTAGACAGAAATAAGAGCTCTGAAATATATGACAAGCAGGGAATTCATCGGAAATAGGACAACATGTATGTGGTGTCTATCATAAAGGTGCAGTGTTCTTTTCCATAATGTATGGTACCACGCATTGCTTTCGTACCTGATATTGTTGCAATTTTATCATTTCTGCACTCGATACTTTCATAAGTGTTGTAACATGGTTTTAGTTGTCACAATAATAAAAATGTTGCAGACTTGATGAATACTTTAAATGATGACATACCATGATATCTTCATATTTCCTTGCTAAGACTTTTTTGCTGACACTTTTGTTGGAAAGCATAATTTGATCTTTAAAACATTTCCCCTGCCTTCTTCCATGCTTTTATGGTCCTATGGTTTGCCTTGCATGAGGACATGCAAAAAGGTCAGTGTGGGGGAGTGTTGAGCCTCCATTTTGTCCAAATTTTCATGATTTACCTGAAAAATTGTATGTCTGTACTAAGTGTCTATAATCATTATTATTCGTTTTACGCATTATTAAGTTATCATTTAGAGGCATTTAGAGCTGATAGTTGTTGATCTATGAACACTTCTTGTTTTGTTAATTTAATGTGAAAAAAATCATGAATTTCAGGCTCTTTTGTGGTAGGTGCTAACATTCCTGTAGTAGCAGTTCCTATACTAGTTGTGTCTGCACTAGCTCTGCTTGCACTAACATGCCTGCACTAATTTGGGGCTTTCATACATTAACACATATCTATGGAAATATGAAAGAGGTTTTTGTTCAAAATGGTGTTTTAACACTTCCACATAAGCTAAGATACACCTAGGTCGTATGGAATTATGTTTAGGCAATAATTAATGCCTCAACCCCAAATTCACAACAGTTTCCAAACTGCCAACTTCCACCTCATTTTCCATGCATTTGAAAGCGAATAGAAAAATTTTGGAACATGGGTTTTGGTCCCAGTATAGCAAAATGATACAGCATCAAACCCGTTTATAAAATTAGTAATGTTCTAAATGGTCTTTGAGGCAGTTTTCTAAAAATAGACTATTTTTCCATAATTTTAGCATCTCAAATTTCAAACAATCGTTTTCGGGTATGATTTCCAATGCAATGGATTTGAACCAAAAAATTCTGAGAGAGGTTTTTGTTGAAAATATAACAAGCTAGATTTCCTCCAAACAGTTTTCCAAAATTCATAATGGTTAAGCAAATACGCAGAGTTCTTTGGAGGCATTTTGTTAAAAATAACCAATTTTTCAAGAATTGTAGAAAACGACCAAATGTTGGAAATTTGTGCCAGACCTTCATTCCTTCAATGGGTAAATGTTTGTACTTATACTATGTTGATGGATATCAGTTGGGATTCAATCCCATGTTATCTAATAAAGAAACTATCATGTAAAAACCAATATAAAAGAGAGGAGCTACGTAGGTGTGAGGAGTATGACAGTTTGTATTTTGTAAATTGTATGTCAATTGCAGAACAGGGAATTAGGTCTTGTTGTGCAGGGAAGGAGGAGCTGCACATCAATGGGAGGATCCCTAGAGGGGACCATTGGAGCTATTGCTGCATTATTTAATGAGTCTATAACAAGACTTCTTAAATGAGTTTTCTTGGCATTAAATTCTGAATTCTGGTTTCTACTCTGAAATGAGTTTATTTGGAAATCACTTCTGAGTAATTTTGTTTCTCCATATTGTTCTGAGGATTGTGACTTAATTGCTACAAGGGAAATGAGCTGGATGGTTGGGCCCACCACTCAATCCGTTGCCCCAAACCTCTTAACTTTCTTTTGTTGCATTTTAGTTTGCTTGGTGTGAGTCTGATCTCAGATAATTTTGGAATTTCATTTCATAGCTCTTCTTTCAGTCATTTCATTTCCAATTTCATTCCAAAAGCTTTATTTTACTGTTGTGGTTATTTAAGTTTAATATCAATTCTTTTGCATGTATTTTCATAAAGGCTAAACTAAAGTAAATGGTGAATGTTTTAACTGTGTCTCTTATTTATTCTTACAAAGGTTTACCCTAATCTCATTGTTGCATAAAAAAGTTTATTTCCAGAACGCAATGGTGAAATAATAGCTGAGCAAGAATTCTGGTTAACTTAACTTAACATGTACTCATAATTTCCTTTGAATATTATATGAGACAGATTCCTACACTTTTACAGAAAAACATTTATTCCTGCACTTTTGCAGAAAACACATTTATTCCTGCACTTTTGCAAGTAGATGCTCGGATCAGCATAAGGAAAGATTGTGAATCTTGTTGACAAAACACCCAAAGAATTCTTCATTATAATTAAATGTTGCATATATTATAAGGAAGTATTTAATAAGATCAGGGTAAACAACATGAATTATATATTGGTTCTTATTGCATATTTCTCTTACAACTAAAGTACTAAATTTTCTTTAAGAGAAGCAATGCATTATTATCTTGATTCTTCTTAAAGTAGTCAATTATTTCCTAAGATTAGTTGGAATGAAGTTGTTGTGTGATTTCTAGTTTAATTTTATGTTTGCAAAATAGCAATAATGTTTTAAGAGGTTTCACATTCTTTATTTCTTGAATCACTTTCTTTTGAATGGGGCCCACATTCCCTTTTCCCCTGGATAATTGAGGAAGACTTACTGCAGGAGTCAACTCAACCCAGAAGAGGAGCCAAAAGTAGATTCTCAGGGTGTGTTTACTTTGCTTTAAAGAATCTTATTTATTTTTCTTGAATGATGCTCCTTTTGAATTTCCTTCAAGAGCTTAGTTTTTATTAAATAGATCCCTGAGGTTGTATTTTGGCATATATTGTGCTACGCTTCTAAGTTTACTTACTCGGATTGACAAATTAAATGTTGGTGTAAATCTTGCATTTATACCACCCGACATTTTGGCACTGTTACTGGGGAGGCACTCAGGGGATTGACCTTGGTGATCTACCACATTTGTTTTTTTCCTTCACTTAGTTTCTCTAGCAAATTTATGTTCTTTGAATTTACTTCTTTCCTGCACTATTGCTTTAAGGTTTCTCATTTTCTCTAATGTTGAAAGAACCCCCCACCCTACATATACACCATTCATGTGCTAATGAATGTACCAATTGGCTTGCTAAAAACAACAAAATGGTATTTTGGGGAATCATCTAATGAGGAATCTTTATGTTGTTACAAAGACATACAATTCATCCAATGAAGACTTAACAATTGAAATTTTTAATATTTTGGTTGAACATAAAAATGATATCATTAAATCTTTAATTTCAGAATTGGATGATTTGCAGGAAGAGTGGAAGCAGGATGAAAACCCACCTCTTATCTTTTGCGCCAACTGTAGAAAGAATCACCTCCTTGGAAAGTGTCCACTTAGTAGCCTGAAAATTTGCAAAATTTTTGAAGAGGATCATCTAACTGAAAATTGCCCAAGACTACTAAGATTACTACAAGTACTTAGGAAATCAAATAAGGAATCTAATCGACTACCAGGTATAACTCAAAACCCCTTATCATTTAATACTTGGAATAATGCTTATTTTCTTGAGTAGGTTTCTCAACATGTTTATAATCCTGCAATTTCATGACAGACCTTTAATCCTCTTCCAATCGAATATCCTACTTCATTGCCACAGTGGCCCTCTCCTTGGCCCTCATCCTCGAGCCAAATATCACCATGGCCTCAAGAATTGTTTGGATCCTTATATCTAGGGAAATCTCCCATGCAAATTCAATCATATGAGCACCAACAACAACCACAATTTCTTTCCAATGCACCATTAATTTATCCTCCCCCATGGTCTCAGCCGCAGGTGCAACCTTACCCTAGCCTCAATCCATACCCTACCCTTTATCCTAATCCTTACTCTACCCCTTATCCTTACCCATACCCTAGCTCTCATTCAAACCCTAATCTGTACCTTAACTCTAGTCCATACACTTATCCATACCCTAGACCTAACCCTAGTCCAAAATCTAGTCCCAATCCAAACTCAAGCCTTAGTCCAAGCATTAACCAAAACCTTCGCCCAAATCATATCATAAACCCTAATCTAAACCATGAGGTTGCACAACAATTGAAACCACCTAGTATTCCAGTTGATTCCCGTGTTGAACAAAATACTACATCTTCCATGTTTGGAAAAGGAATGAATTTGAAAACTTCCCCCATTACTGCTGAACATTCACCCCGGGAAGTTATCATTCAAAGACCACCAGAGGAGAAATCTTTCATTGGAACTTGTTCTCAAAATGTTGTTGAAGCTAAAAACCCTAGAATCTCTCTCAACCATTCTTCTGAATTTCAAAATCTAATATTCGAGCCTGAATTTGAGGGATTTTTCTTTTGTCTTTCACCAGATTCTTTGTGCCTCCAGGAGAGTGACTATCAAACTGTGGAAGACTTGCATCAATTGGAGAATCATACATATGTGGATTTCATCAAATCCTGGTTTCGAGCAGTCATCAAGCCACCTTATTTCCTCATCATTCGGAAACTCTTGGTACCATATCAATTGAAGCAATTGGTTTCTCACTCTTTGGTATGTCTTGAATTCTATTCTTTAAAACTAAGTGTGAGTATAATCAGCATTTTTTGGCGCACTTGGTTGCATTGAAATTCCTCCTATACTTAAAAGGGAGTCTTCTGATTCTTATGGTAGAGTAGGGTAGAAAAATAAAGAAATGACATGAATAAAGTTGTTACTGCAATGCAATTGGGGTTTTGACTTTCGAAGCATAGCCACTGAAACTACTTTTAGTCCACATCAATTTTTAACACACACATCTGTGACAAGTCTTGTTGAGTATGATTCACTCTAATACCTCATGATTTTTCAAAAGTAACCATGATTAACCACTCTAACGAAGTTGTCATATGAGATATATATTTTCAGTTTCCTTGAGAAGGTACTATTGGAGAGCCCCCTATGGTGGACATTATTAACTTAAAGAATATTTCAGTCATTATCTGGGATATTTTTAATAAGTCTTTAAGGTGGAGCAACTAGCTAGTAATGATTAGTCATTAAAAATTTTTCACGCGATCACCTTCTCTTAAGGAGTAGATTTGTCTCCCCACTTATTAAGTAACCTTTAAGGTTAATCACAATCATAATTTATAAAATATTTAGGGGAGGATAGGAGGTCTCATGATGAGCCGACCTACCACAATCATGAGACCTAACATGCATGACATTACTGCTGCTGGTCACCAAGCCAAAGTAATGGCTTTCAGCTGAAAACGTGGAAGACAGGAGGTCTCACCACGAGCCGGCCTGTTCATCTGTGTTATTTCTTGTGAGTGGCACTTCCATCAGCTGGTTACCAAGCCACGACAGTGGCCTTCATCTAGATTTTAAAATTAAATAAGATAACTCTGAATCTATATCTAGTAAGTGGGACACAGGCATTTCACTAAGTTAAAAGACATCCTTGTCGAGGTTATAGATACCTGCAGGCAGCAGGGCCATGTCTGTGGTATTAAAGTTAATTACATACTATGATTTACTTGGTTATCTTTATCTTTCCCTAAAAATCATCATTTTATTTCTTGGATAATGGTTTTAAGATGCTTTGAGTTCTATCTTTCAAAATTTATGAATCTTTAATGATGTGGTACCCTTAGTAGAGGTAATTCTTTGTACTGGATTAAGGAGAAATATACTTTCACATCTATATGACCACAAATTTAGAGTGTTCAATTTGTTGATTGGTCCAGGAAGGTGTCATTTGGTTCTATTTTTATCTCCCTTTTCTGGTATCATAACTCACTTAATTTTTATGGTATTTAGAGTGATGAATTGCTCAGCGATGATTACTCACTAGGTGTTGATAGACAAAAATGTGTGTTGATTGTGGCTACCTCTAAATAAGCACTACATGACCTAGGTACAGGATTGTTGTATTAGGTGCAGGAATCTTATGGTTATTTTATTGAAATTGCACCTTTTCAACAAAGATTTGATATTTTTATCATAAGTGTTAATAAGAGTCTAGACAGAAATAAGAGCTCTGAAATGTATGACAAGCAGGGAATTCATCGAAAATAGGAAAACGGGTATGTGGTTTCTATCATAAAGGTGCAGTGTTATTTTTCCATAATGTATGGTACAAATCATTGCATTCTTAGCTGATCTCGTTGAAATTTTATCATTTTTGCACTCGATACTTTCATAAGTGTTGTAACATGGTTTTAGTTGTCACAGTAATAAAAATGTTGTAGACTTGATGAATACTTTAAATGATGACATACCATGATATCTTCATATTTCCTTGCTAAGATTTTTTTGTGAACACTTTTGTTGGAAAGCATAATTTGATCTTTAAAACATTTCCCTTGCCTTCTTCCATGCTTTTATGGTCCTATGGTTTGGCTTGCATGAGGACATGCAAGAAGGTTAGCGTGGGGGAGTGTTGAGCCTCCATTCTGTCCAAAATTTCATGATTTA
Source organism: Pinus taeda (assembly GCA_000404065.3). Taxonomy (NCBI): domain Eukaryota; kingdom Viridiplantae; phylum Streptophyta; class Pinopsida; order Pinales; family Pinaceae; genus Pinus; species Pinus taeda. The sequence continues at coordinate 60,515 of APFE031535834.1, read as the reverse complement.
CCTAAATAATTTTGTCTGTACTAAGTGCCTATAATCATTATTATTTGTTTATGCAATATTAAGTTATCATTTAGAGGAATTTTGAGATCATAACTAGTTTTTCTTGAGTAATATTCCACATTTATTTCCAAAAAAAAGCTATGAATTATGAATCTATGGCACATATTATTACTTAAGGAAATTCATGAAAATAAATTTCCTTCACAAAAACATCTACCACCTGAATTGTTATATGTGTACTTTGATTTGCATAAAAATGTGCATAGTATGTGAGTGTCAATGACTATGCAAATGGCCTCTTTTCCTTTATATTTGGGAAAACCTATAATTAATTCCATCGATATCTCTTCCCATATTTATTTAGGTGTGTAATGGATGAAGTAAGCTAGAGTTTTATTATCTCTCCTTAATTTATTTACAAAACTACCATTCTCTTACAAATGTTTTGAATATCTTTCTTCATTCCTTCCCCAAAAAATATCTTTGATTCATTGATACATTTTAAGGAACCCTGAATGTCCTACCATTATTGAGTCATGAGACTCCTTTAGTATTTGTTGCTTCAAATTTGATTGAGGGAATAAAAATATTATACCCTTATACCAAATTATATCTCTCTTCCACTCCCAATATTCCATAGAGATCATCCCTTCCTTTATACATTGCAATTTTTTGTCTAACGTTGTTTTCATTTTAAAATTCATGGTGAGCTTATTCTAGCCACACATGAATAGAATATGTAATAGAATACAAACTTGAGGCTTCTTCTATTCTAGAAATAGAATCTACTACCACATTGTTCTTCCTCTTTTTATAGATTAGTTTAAAATCAAACCCTTTCATTTTTACTACCCATATTTGTTCCTATGATGAAAATATTTGCTCCAAAAAGTACCTTAGGATTTCATGGTTTGTCTTGACTTTAAAGTTCCTCCAAATGAGATATTTATTCCATTTTTTATGGCATGAAAAATTGCTTCCATTTATTTTTCATATATATATTTCACCAAGTATTTTCCCTTATATTATTTACTAAAAAAGCTAATTGTCTCCCTTCTTGCGTCAATATTGCTCCAATCCCTTGTTTTGATGCATCACATTTGACTATGAATGTTTTCCAAAATCATGTGTTTCCAATATTGGTGTAGAAGACATGGCATCCTTTAAAATAGAGAATGCTAAGGTAGCCTCATCATTCCATATGAATGAATGTTTCTTCAAGAGGGGTTTGACTCATGGGCCTACAATGAATGCATAATTCTTAATACATTTTTTATAATATCCTAGAAGGCCCAGAAACCCTCTATCACTCTAAATGTTCTTCGGAATAGACCATTTTGTAATAGCTTGGATCTTTTGAGTGTCCACTTTAAGCTCTTGCTTTGAAACAATATGACCCAAATAATCTACTTATTATTTCCCAAAAGCACATTTAGATGTTTTTACATACAACTGATTCTTCTCGAGAACTTGTAGGGATTTATCCACATTTTTAATATGGAATCCTAATGATTTTCTATAGATAAGTATATCATTAAAGAAAAATAACACAAATGTTGTTCGTAAGGCTTTGAAAAGTAGGAGGAGCATTAGTTAAGCTAAAAGGCATGATTACAAACTAGTAATGTCCTTCTTATTTTCTAAAAGTTATTTTAAAAATGTTTTATTTTCTTTCCTTGATCTAAGCATATTTTGATACAACGTCTAACTTTGTAAAATAATCCACTCCATGAAGTTCATCTAATATCTCATCAATATTTAGAATATGGATTTTATCTTGATGGTTATTTTTTCTAAATCTTTATATATAGGACACATCCTCCAAGGATTATATTATTTTCTCACCATCACTATTACAACTAAAAATTAAAATCAATGTGGTTGAATAATACACTAATCCAACATGTCTTTTACTATATTCTCGATTACCCCCTTTCAGCGATATGGATATGGCATTTTATTAGGAGAAGTACATATAGCTATTAGTTCAATTTGATGTGCATGATATTTAGATGGAGGTAGCCCTTTAGGAATTTTTGGAAGACCTATAGTGATTTTCTAAGGTGAATTTTAATTATTCTTAAATTTTTTCTTCTTCATTCTTTATTCCATAAAATAAAGTCTTACATGACTCCCCTACCACCCTCTAGTAGTTTCCCCATTTTATGAGAAATGCTGACTTGAGAGAGTGTAGTTTTTAGCCCTTTGAGTTCTTATTGAATTCCTTCCAATTTAAATCTCACGAATAATTTCTTATAGTTTGTAGAAATTGCACCTAATGTTATCAACCATTGAATATCAATAACATCTATTACTCAAATGGGAATGACATACATTTTTCTTTCTAAATTATATTCTTCCATACTAAATTTAATGTTGTGGAATTTCCAACACAATTAATACTCCCCTCATTACTAACTAAAAATGAAAAATATAATTCATTGGTTATACATAACAATTGATATTCACTACCAATCTTTTATCAATGAAATTATGGGTACTATTTCAGTCAATAAGCACAATTAATTTTTGATTCTTAGTGTATCCTACAATATTTAAGGGTTGAGGAATTGACAAACCTACCATTGCATGAACAAATATTTCACACATGTTTGAATCATTATTGTGTGCAATTTCAACATTTATTTTTGGGTATTTTAAGTTCACGAGTTCATCTTCATCCCTTTGTGCAGAAGCCTTAATTTCTTCTTCATCATTATTTTACAAGGTGAACAATTTTGTTTCGTGAAATGTATGCTTGTTTGACCATGTTTTGTTTTGGCCAAAGCATAATGTAACTATGCCCAACAACCACTATGGAACACTACTATATCTACACCATACGAATTATGATTTTTTTTTTTTAATTTTGGCTTATAGACCAACAATATCATAATTCACTCCCGGATCCGGGTGATCCTCTTGCCATAAATGGCATTCATGCAACGTCAACTCTCAGCGTACCGCCACCTGCTCCACAGCGTGGAGCCCCAGGTTTCTAATGGAGGAGGGAGGAATGTTTTAATGGCCAAGGGACGGTGCAAAACGGCGCCATTAATGGAGGCCGAAGCCCAACGCAGCCTGTTGTTTGTTATTTACCTGGAGGCTCCCGGTAATTTTTCCATTATGCAGTCGGTTAAGGATTATGCTGTTCGGTTCGTTCTGAGAACTGAAGGTGAAGTTGAGAGGGCGTCTAGCCTCAGAGGGGAAATTTGAGTTGGTTCTGGCTCGAATTCGCAGCGCTTCCACTCTACCTGCGTGTTGCGCACTGGAAATCCTTCGATGGCCTGGGGTAAGTGGTCCGTTCATTGTTACATAAGCTATACCTACTTTGTCTCCCGGTTTCAAGATTCTATTGTGTTTTGCTCTGCTTTTCGATTCGGTTCTGTGCCCTCGATTCATCTGAGGTATAATTCTGGGTTTAGCACTGGTTCTGTTGAGGTTTCGGTGATTGTCAGCATTATGAAGCGGACAGGGAAACGCTCCTGCTTGGGTGAACGCCCTGGTAGGAGTAAGCATCCCTCTGCTCACCCTCAGCCCACCCCACTGCTCACTACCATTAATCTCACTTCCTCCCCTGAGGATCCTCCTTCCAGCAATCCCACTCGCCATCCGATTCCAAACAGTGCCTTTCAGTCCACTCATTTTAAATTTCAAAGTAATCTGAACCACCCTCTGATTTCAGCCCAGATAACCATCCTAATGTCTGAAGAAGTCAACCAGGTTCCTCCTATCTCTTGCATTAACCCCAATTCCTCTCACAGCGGTGAGCATTCCTCTGCCAAATTTGCCATGGATGCTAAAAGGGAAGCTGAACCAGTTATCCAAGTCAATTCGCCACCCTTAATCCCTCCCCTGGTTGACTGTGTTAATCTGGTAATGGACCCCGACACTGGCACCACCGACAAGATGCAGGAGGGGAACGGTTTGGATGAAAAAGAAGTGCTCAGCCAGGATGACGCATGTCTGCAGGCCGAGGAGACGCAGGGGGACGAGGAAAAATGAACAAGTGGTTCTTTGGGTTGCTCTTTTTGGTTCTCTGGAGGCTAATTTGGAAGCAATGCCCAGTTTTGAGTTTCTCCTTGCCGTGGCGTATGCTCGGTTCTCGGTCCTGGGATCTTAGCTCTAGTTTTATGCTTATCTTCAATTCTTTCTCTCTCAGTATGTTTGTAATGCCAATAGAATTGGCTGTTTGTTTTGTTGAGATTCCCCGGCTTCTACTGTAATGGGGAAGTTTTGTAAAGTATCAGACGTGTGGGCTCCTGTAGCCGCTACCTCATGTAAAATTATTATGTTAACCAGTTAATAGAAATAGCTTTTACCGAGAAAAAAAAACAATATCATAATTCACCATGCCCACTTGGGCTCTATTAGCCACTAGAAAAAACTATATTCTTTGTAACATGGAATGGTCATCATAATAGTCCTAATTCTTATAATTGAGTACCCGTAGTACCAGAATTCATCTATGTACATGCATTCATCATGCAACTATATGTTATGCAACTACAAATATAACCAAAACAACAATAAGAAATGCATGACAGATAATACATGAACAACTTATAGTTATAAGAGTAAACACAACATTAAACACATACAAAAGAATAATTCGAACACTTATATTTTTTTAATAATTCACCAACTAGATTTAGACCTTAGACATTCCACCCAACCATAGGCTACACTACTCCAATACTGTATGTGGTTGGTCACCCAGAACTAGGGCTATGATTCCACTAGGGAAAAGAGGTACACTTAGAACCATCTATGATTATTAGTCAGTACAACCAAGTCAGAGGCTAAGGTACCAAACTCCAACAACACCCCAACCTATAGTCTTGCATCCCCTATCAAGTTGATAACCTAAGGAAATAAAACCCCTTCCTTACCTGTGTAGTCCATTAGGCTATACTACTACCCTTCCAAGACTCTCGCATAGGTCATATAGGAAGTCATAGTTCCCTTTGGCTCCAAGGGTTCCCAATACCCTTACGAGTCTCTAGGTACCATCTAGTCCTCACATATGGATACCTATTCTACACTTCTCCCTCGAGATATCTAGTTTTCCCCGACACAACGAAAGGAGAAGTGTGCTCACACTTGGTAATAATAGTAGGGTCCATCTCCCCTCAGGGAAGGTTTAGTATTTATAGTGGTAAACTGGCATCCCTCAATGCCATAACATGGTTATATTAGAATGATGGAATATAGTCGATAATTACACTAAGGTCTCACTTTTTATGTGTATGTGTTATTGTTGACAAGTGTCACTTCCAAAATCCCCTTCCCTAACACTTGGTGATTTTCTCCTTTAGCTTTGGAACTTAGGCTTAAGCATGTGCATGGGATTTTAGGCATTATTTTATTATTTTTTTGCATATCCCCTTGGTTTAAACTCCTTCCTTTACCCTTTTCTCCCTTTTCCACTCATGTAGTCCTAGCCCCCCATCTCTCTTATATGACTTGTTTTCAAAAAATAGTATATTTTATTAATTTGGAGTTTGATTACATTTTACATTTTCTAGGCTCAATGATCTTTCAATGCATAGGCTCTTTGGCCTAACTCATAAATTGGGCATGCAGGGCCAAAATTTCTCAACTCACTAGTCTAATAAAATTATTTACAATTACATATAATGGTCATAGCATAGTTTGTCCCAAAACCTTTTATAGGAAAGATAACTAAAAAATATTACAAATGCAAGAAGAAGTTGAATCTAACTCATATTCCACTTGTCCAACATTCCAAAAAATATTGTAGGGTCAATAACATTTTGGAGCTAATTTATGATTCTTCTTTTGTTTGAGGGTAGATTACTTATGAGGATGTAACCTAATAGATACACAATCACTCTTCTCAAATTGTCTTTCACTTCAATGTTGATCTTATTTTTTCATGATTATTTTTTGTGAGATTTGAAGGTTTTCCTTAAGAATTTCAAATTTTATTTTGTCTTCTCCATATGTGACTCTATTTCTTTTATGTTGCACCATCTTGTGAAAAATATGAGATACTAGGAGCCATATATCCATCTAGGACACTCAAATGGGGACATTTTATTATATGTGTGATAGGTGCAATCATATCATAATTCTACTAAGGAATCTACTTCATCCATTGAGATTTATTGTCTAAAACATAGCGTCATATATAACCCTGTAAACATTTGTTAACTATTTCTATTTCATCATCTATTTGTGCATGATATGTTAATCTCATAACTAGTTTTTCTCCACTCAAATTCCACAATTATTTCCAAAAGCAATTGTGAATTGTGAATCTCTCACACATACTATTACTTACGGAAATCCATGAAAATAAATTTCCTTATAAACACTTCTACCACCTGGATTGTTGTATGTGCACTTTGATTTCCATAAAAATGTGCATAGTCTGTGAGCATCAATAACTATGAAAATGGCCTCCTTGCCTTTATATTTGGGAAAACCTATCATGAACTCCATTGATATCTTCTCCCATATTTATTTAGGTGTGTGTATTAGATGAAGTAACCTAGATTTTTACTATCTCTCCTTTGTTTTTAACAAAAATACCACTCTTACAAATTTTTGAATATATTTCTTCATTCCTTCCCCAAAAATGTTTTTTGATCTGTTAATACATTTTAAGGAACCCTGAGTGTCCTAGCATTGGATATTCATGAGACACCCTTAATATTTGTTTCTTCAAATTTGATTGAGGGAATAAAAATATGCTACCCTTATACCAAAGTATATCTCTCTTCCACTCCCAATATTCCGTAGAGCTCTTCCCTTCCTTTATACATTGAGATTTTTTCTCTAGTGTTGTTGTCATTTTAAAATTCATGGCGAGTTTCATTATGTAATAGAATATAAACTTGAGGCTTTTTCTATTCTATATAGAGCATCTACTGCCACATTGTTCTTCCTCTTTTTGTAGAATAGTTCAAAATCAACCCCCTTCATTTTTACTACCCATATTTGTTCCTCTTTTGATGACAATATTTGCTCCAAAAAATACCTTAGAATGTCATGGTTTGTCTTGAATTTAAAGTTCCTCCCAAGGAGATATTGTTTCCATTTTTTATTGCATGAAAAATTGCTTCTATTTCTTTTTCATATATATATCACCAAGTATTTTCCGTTGAATATTTACTTCAAAAGCTAATGGTCTCCCTTCTTACTTCAATATTGCTCCAATCCCTTGCCTTGATGCATCACATTTGACTACGAATGCTTTACCAAAATCAGGCGTTTCCAATATTGGTGCAAAAGATATGGCATCCTTTAAGACAAAGAATGCCAAGATAGTTGCATCATTCTATATGAATGTTTTTTTCTTCAAGAGGGATGTGACTCATGGGCATGCAATGCATGCATAATTATTAATCAGTTTTTGATAATATCATAGAAGGCCCAAAATTCCTCTATCATTCTTGATGTTCTTAGAAATATACAATTTTTTAATAGCTTGGACCTTTTGAGTATCCACTTGAACCTCTTCCTTTGAATCAATATGACTCAAATACTCTAATTCTTATTTCACAAAAGCACATTTAGATCCTTTTACATAACATTGATTGTTCTCGAGAACTTGTAGGGATTTACACACATGTTTAATGTGGAATTCTAATGGTTAGCTATAAATAAGTATATCATTAAATAAAAACAACACAAATGTTGTTCATAAAGCTTTGAAAAGCATGAGGAGAATTAGTTACACTAAAAGGCATGATTACAAACTCATAGTGTCCTTACTTTTTTTCTAAAATCTATTTTGGAAATGTCTTATTTTCTTGATTTGATCTTATTGTATTTTGATACAAGGTCTAACTTTGTAAAGTAATCTACTCTATGAAGTCCATCTAATATCTCATCAATATTTGGAATGGGGAATTTACCTTGATGGTGATTTTGTTTAAATATTTACAAATAGGACAAATCCTCCAAGGATTATCCTTTTTTCTCACCAACATTATTACAACTAAAAACTAACACCGACATGAGTAAATAATACATGAATCCAACATGTCTTGTACTATATCATCGATTAACTCCTTTCATTGATATGTATTTGTAAGGCATTTTATTAGGAGAAGTGCTTATAGCTATTAGTTCAATTTTATGTGCATGATCTCTAGATGGAGGTAGCCCTTTAGGAATTTTTTCAAATACCTATAGTGATTTTCTAATTGAATTTTAATTATTCTTACATATTTTCATCATCCTTCTTTATTCCATAGAATAAAGTCTGACCATGACTCCCCTACCACCCTCTAGTAGTTTTTCCATTATATGAGAAATGATGACTTAAGACAATGTAAATTTTAATCCTTCTTCATATTGAATTCCTTTCAATTCAAACATCATGAATATTTTATTACAATTTTTAGAAATTGTACCTAATGTTAAAAAACATTGAATCACAAGAACAACATCTATTACTCCAATGGGAATGACATACATTTTTCGTTCTAAATTATATTATTCCATACTCAATTTAATGTTGTGGAATTTTTCTATGCAAACAATAGTGTGCCCATTATGAACTAAAATGGGAAAATAAAAATAAAAAATCATTGGATATACACAACAATTGAGATTCTCTACTTGTATTTTATCAATGAATTTACGGGTACTATTTGAGTCAATAAGCAATATGACTTTTTTATTCTTAGTGTGTGTTGAGCATGGAATCCCCCCACAGCATGTTTTGGGGCTCAAAGCCCAAGTTTTGACCATTATTGTTATAAAGACTCCACGAATTGCAGGCGCAGAGCGCAAATTGCATGTTAGAATCATAGGGTTGTCCGCCCTAAGTTTTGAATGTAGTGTCGGCCTACCCATGGTCCGCGGACCATGGGATTGTATAAATAGAGTGAGGCTCTAAGTTGTAAAGAAAACTGAGAGATATAGGAATGAATGGAGTCTAGAAGATAGCGAGCATAGAGCAAAGGTCTAAGTTATTTGGGTCGTAGTAGTAGGAAGAGGCTCTGCAGCTGAGTTCGCAGAGGCCTAGTAGGGTCCGTAGCTGAGTGCGTGGACCCCTGTAGCTGAGTGCACAGGGCAGAGTTGTATCTGTAACCAAGGAAGAATAATAATAAAGAGGAGTTTGATTCCAAACCTTGTGTATCTGTTTTGAGTTATTATATAGTAGATATCTTTTGCAATTATACTATTTTATTTATCGCGTGCACTGGTATGAATGGTGAACACTGTTAAGTATAAATAAACACATGCAGATAATATAAGTGATCAACTAATATTGGGTTAATAGTAAGGGATTGGGTACTTACAAGGATCGAGCCCCGAGTAAGGCTGTGTGAAGGAAGCAACATAGGCTGCGAGGTACTAATAGGTGCGCATATCAATGTGCGTGCAGGGTCAAACCGCGGATCACCGAAAATCATTAGACATCTCTAGGGTGAAAAGACCTAGTTCTAGCACCCTCTAATACTACTTCATGTGAGACCTCAATCCGTGCTCCGCAGACTGTTTCCAAAAGGGCCAGTAGTACTAGGATTTGTTTGGCTAAATCACCTCTAAACCTGGGTCAGGCCCCAACAAGACAACAAATGGTTTCGTTAATGGGACCGAGATCTACACAAGGGATGTCTGGTGTCGTGTCACTGGAATCTAACCAAGAAAGAAATTGAAGGGTGGTTGGACAAGAGGATTCACGAGTTTGTGGCGTAGGAAAATAGGAATCCGTGAGTCTCTAAGGAATAGTGGTTGGAGCGCTACTTATATACGGAAATCCACGAAATTTTCTTTACATCCTTTCCTTCTGAGTTGTATGAGTGGATCATGAAGCTAGCAAATAGTCATGGAAGGTGTAGGCTCGACAAACCCATCGTGTGGACTCTGGAATTAGTATGTAGACTAGGAACGTCAGGAGATAAGATTGCGTGAGTTGTGGACCATTGGTTTGATCGGATAATAGGAGGACTTATCATTGATTTCACGATAGATATGACTGTCAGCTGCAGTGAGGTTGAACGATGCTTCCTCAAAGGGCTGTGAGGTAAGTATATTAAATCTTTGAATACCTGGATTAAGATGATATTGAGTGAAAAGCGGGCTATGCGAATAAATTAATGTTTGGGACTATGCAAAGTGGGAATATCTACAAAAATATAAGTAGTGAAGAGCTAGAAACTAATCCCTTAATTTCACCATCGCCGGAAAGCAAGGAAGAGCTCGCGAAAGTTTCTCCAAGAAGCGCAGTCAGTTTGATAAGGCAGTGAATTCTGCGCTTACCACCTCCACCTACGCTACCACCCATCTCACCCTCTTCACCTTCATCTCCAACCACCCCACCTCCGCCACCACCACAGCTCAGTATGGTGAGTGCGGTCAAACTGCCAGTATTTAGAGGAGTAGGGAATGAGGATCTGGACTAATTATGGTTCAAGGTAAGGGCGATATGAGAAGCAGAAGGAGTCGTGGATGACAATATAAAGATGGCTACACTGGTAAGCGCGTTGTAGGATTGCGCATTAGAATGGTACATTAAGCATTCTAATGACCATCCAAATGCCAGAATCACATAAATCTAGGTCGCGTTAAATAGGGAATTTTGCAGGCCAAAGTCGGAGACACAATCAATTATTGGATTTAAATAGATCGTGATGCTCTTGGGCAAGACCCCCTTGGATCTAGACCAGAGGTTGAAAAGTATGATTCACAAAGCCAACATGACTTTGACAGATGGATAGCACCACCGCTGGTTTGTAGCATCATTAACACCGCATTTAAGGAAGATGTTGCCACAACAAAATATTTCCACCTAGGCTGAAGCCTTGGAGATGGAAATGAGATTGCATGAGACCCCTATACAAGTTCTTGGTCTGGGAGTCCAACAAATCCACGCACAACTACAAAATCTATGTCTGGAAATGCAGAGTTTGAAATAGGACAGGACACCTCAGCCAGAGGTGCATGAGGAGGTATGTTGCATAAAATGCAAAGGCAGGGGCATGACAAGGACCACTGTTCAGTATTCGTGAATTACTTGGCGGGAGGAGGGCCGATTCCATTAAGACCTGAGGCACAAGCAGAACTAAGCACGGTACCTTCACTATGGTGCGTGATCTGTCAAATAGGAGGAAAACAAGCTATGGGTAATTTTCATCTATTGCAGAAGTATACGCAGACATCCCAACAATTCTTTTATAATTTTTTCAGGTCGATAGGCCATGTTGAATGCACCTATAGAAGCTACGAACTAATGATGGATTGGACTCCTGCCTACAGGGTACAGACTGAAACGCAAGCCCTCGACCCAAATGCAGGAATAATGTGCGCTGGATTTCAGGGATGCGGATGAGGTTGAGGAGGAATGGGACTAGGAAGGGGTCGCAGACAACTAATTTGTTACAATTGCGGAGGGCCAGGACAATGTGCCTGTGATTTTACAAATCCGACGAGGACATCATTTTTGTACTATACTTAGTTTGATCATGAGGCAGAATATTGCCCAACATTGATAGTGACGCTGTGCAAAAAACGGGTACTCCAGCCTCCTCCAACTCGGAATTTGAAAATGATGAGGTTTGAGTCGCACGAAGAAGACCCAAATGTAAACATAGTGCTCAGAAGTGGTATCACCACTGGAGATGATAAAGGGAAGCAGCCATAAGAAAGTGTGTGGGCTCGCAAGGCTCCTACAAAGGAACCTGAATTTGATTTAGAATGCGTGAAGGATACATTCATGGAAGCTAAGAAGAGCTTCATGGAGGCCTCCACTTCAGGTAGTAAGGAACAAGTAGAACCAGGGATGGATCCTTCAATGCTCACTACCTTTCTGGAGACATTCATGAAACTGATGCACAATAGCAAGGTAGTAAAAGGACTACAGGAACTTATCACTAGGTGCTCGGGGTCAGGAGAACTGCGCATGGTCCGAAAATTTGGAAAGCATGCATTGCGCACAAGGAGGGAAATGAGGCTGACTGCGCAAATTGGCGAGTATGAAATGGATTAGGTAATCTTAGATCTCAGATCGGTGGCAAATGTAGTGCCGAAAAAAACATGAGAATGCATGGGCAGACCCACACTACAATGGTCTTCTATTCAATTGCGAATGGCAAACCAACAGAAGATCCTCCCCATGGGGAGATTGCAAGGGGTAACAGTGGATACTGAAGGTGTGAGTGTGTTGGCATATTTCGAAGTAATAGATATTGTCGACGACAGCAATCCCTATCCCACACTACTAGGAATAGACTAGGCCAAAAATATGAACGGAGTCATTAATATGAAGAAGCACAAAATGATTTTTGAAAAAAAGTTATTACGCGTAGTAGTGCCGCTAGATCTGGCCGAAGCAGTGCGATACACTGAACTGGTACGTGAAAATGATAGTGATGATGATCTTGATTGCATCTACAAGATAACTATGTGAGAACAAGACTGGGTGAACCCAACTGCAGATGGTAGGATTTCGTGGGAATGCAAAAGCTCCTGCACTTTGGATTCGAACGAAGAGATAGAGCGATGGTAGAATCGACTGCACGAAGTAATAACGCTTGATTGCAACATGATGGTTAGATCACTGCGCTGTATGACAATAGAGGTAAGGGATCTACCTAGGTATGATAGGTTGACAGCGGTGGATGAATTCCTGGACAAAGTTGAAAGTGGAGTACCAGAACAGTAGCGGTTCGATGCTCTGAAATGGGCACTGCGCGCGACACCTGCAAGAGGGTGGGGTACACATCAAGGAATTTTTGAGGACTGGCGCGGATGCAGAAGGATGATGCGCCTACAATTTGGGAAACCACAAATGTAGCTAGTAGATAAGTATGACAGATGGGATGATCCACGTACACACCTCAAGAAATGGACCAAGGTCTACAGGGAAGAGCCACAGCCTAAATGTGTGCATTTATTCTATCATACCCCAGATGTCATACCCATGAATTGGTATACTGATAAAGAGCTCTACCATGGTATGAGCGAATGGGATATCTTACACGAGGGATTTCTGTTAACTTTCACATTTGAATATCGTTTGTGGGACACTGTTGACGATGTGCTACAGGCAATAAAAGCAGTTATTTTCAAAATACCCCAGGAGCCAATGGAGGTACTTCAGCCAGAATGGGTGACACAACTGAGATGTGCGCTGGAGTTTTACAATGTAACTGTTGAGGAGGATGATGAGGACCCACGAAATATTAATATTCCAGAAACGGAAGGCTGTTGCGAGGTTCACGAACCATCGATTGAGGATCCCGACATTGCCACGCCATTAAAACAAAGTAGGTAAACATTTGAACGTAGGCGGAGCCAATGTATGCAATGCTTGGGGACTATTGGGATGATGCCACGGTGGATAAGGTCACTAAGTTACTCCATGAATACCAAGACTTGTTCCCTACCAAAGTTACAGACATAAAAGAGATCATTGGTGACTTAGGGATGATGAAGATCACCTTGAAATCCGACGTGAAGCCAATTAAGTAGCAGTCTTACTGCTTGAATCTGAAATATAAGGAAAAGGTCTGCGAAGAATTAGACAAAATGTTCGCAGCTAGAATTGTTGAGCCAGTGGAAGAGACTGACTAGGTGAGTCCTATGGTAGTGCAGGAGAAAAAGAAAAAAGGTGAAATAAGAATATGCATGGACCTCAAGAAGCTGAACGATGCATGTATACGCAATCCATTCCCAACATTGTTCACAGATGAAGTACTAGAGAATGTTGGCAGTCAAGAATCATACTCATTCATGGATGGGTTCTCAGGGTACCATCAGATCAAGATTGTGCCGGAAGACAGGAGCAAAATGAACTTTGCAATAGAATGGGTCTACTTTCAATACACCGTTATGCCGTTTGGATTGAAGAACGCGCCAGCCACCTTTTCACGCACCGTTGTGGCTGTGTTCAAAGAATACATCCACAAGTCCTTGGAGTTCTATCTGGATGATTGGATTGTCTTTGGATGAGTTAAGCACCATGTAGCAATCTTATGCTTGATGTTGGATACTTGCTGCCAACACCAGATTGCGCTGAACCTTAAGAAGTACACATTCTTCATTCCCTTTGGAAACTTGTTGGGACATGTGGTCTGCAAGCAAGGACTCATGGTGGACCCTATGAATATTGTCGTTATTCTAAATTTGGAAGCACCGCGAAGTGTTAAACAATTGTGCGCTACCTTGGGGCACACCAGATATTATAGGAATTTTATCAAAATTTATGCCCAAATAATAGCACCAATGGAAAAGCTATTGAAAAAGGATGTCACATATTGCTGGAATGATTATTTCATGAAGAGTTTGGATGTACTGAAGGGGAAACTAGCCTCCGCTTAAAATCCTGGTCTTCCCAAAATGGGATGTGGAATTCCATGTACATGTTGATGCATCGCGTATTGCACTGGGAGCAGTACTCACACAAGAGGGCGCGAAGGGCGTGGATCACCTGATCGCATTTGTAAGTCAGAGATTGTCCAAAGTAGAAAAGAACTATTCCACCACTGGGCGCGATGGGTTAGCAATGGTGTACGCGCTACAAAACTACCACCACTATTTACTCGGAGGACATTTCAAGATGTATAATGACCATTCCACGTTGAAATACTTGGTCAATAAGCCTGTGTTGGGGGGGTACATATGCAAATGGCTCTTACTATTCCAAGAATATGATTTTGAGGTCATAGTCAAGCCAGGATGCCTAAACACAAGACTAGATCACTTGTCACGAATTGAGACAGGCAAGGAACCCACGAATTTGGAGGAGGGACTACCTGATGCACAGCTCTTTGTAGTATGTGTCGCGGACGGACACTTTGAAGATATAATCCATTTTCTAACAACAAGGACTGCGACAAAGGAATACTCAATCCAACAGAAAAAGGAATTGGTAGTGCATGCAACAGACTTTTCTGTCATCGCGTGGCACCTATACAAAATGGGAAATGATGAGATATTGCAAAGATACATACCTGAATTTGAACGAGGTCAGATTCTCGTGGAAGCACACAGCGGCGCTGCAGGAGGACACTATGCAAGATGCGCAACCGCTCAGAAGATTCTTCGTGCAGGGTTATGGTGGCCAACCCTACACCAGGATTCTAAAGCACACTGTAAGGCCTGCGATATATGTCAAAGGACTAGAAAACCCTCGCGGAGGGATGAAATGCCATTAAATCCACAAATGACGCTACAGCCATTTGAAAAATGGGCAATGGACTTTGTGGGACTGATCAAACCTTAGGGAAAGATGGCATGTACTACATCATCACCATGACGGAGTACCTGACACGATGGGCGGAAGCACAACTGGTCAAAGACTACACGGACACTACGACTGCAAAGTTTTTGTTCGAAAATGCATTGACCCTATTTGGTTGTCCAAGAATCTTAATGAGTGATCGCGGAACACATTTCCTGAATGAAACCATCAGCGCACTCACAGAAGAGTTATGGGTGTATCATCAGAAAAGTACATTGTACCACCCATAAGCTAATGGGACAGTAGAGGCATTCAACAAAATACTGGAGGCTGTGCTGACCAAAGTGTGTAACGCACAGCGAAATGATTGGGACTTACATGTCCTGCCATACTATGGGCTTATAGGACAACATGCAAGAAATTGACAGGACAGACACCCTTCCGGTTAGTTTATGGCATGGAAGTTGTCATGCCAATGGAATACATTGTACCTAGTCTACGAATAGTAGTGCTCACAGGGTTGATGGACCGCGAAGCTCTAGAGGAAAGGCTCGCACTATTGGAAGAACTCGAGGAGGAACAATCTTTGGAAAAATTTCATCGATAGGTACAAAAGGAGCATGAAAAATCCTGGCACGACTGCCATATCAAGTTGTGCACCTTCAAGGTAAACAACATAGTGCTGCAGTATGACAGTAAGTTTGAAAAATTTCTGGGAAAATTCAGAATGCACAGGCTGGGACCATACGTGGTTCAGGAGGTCACCGATGGAGGCACGGTCCAGCTAGTCAAACTAATTGGAGAACCCTTCCCAAGCAAAGTAAACGTCAGTTGCTTGAAGCCCTACACGAGTGGGCTGGCTCTCTGATTAACTGGCCAAAGCACAGTCTTCACAACCCGAGGAGCTGGACAAGGGTACGAGACTATAAACATACACAACAGATGTTGATACAAATGTAAGGACCCAATTCAGACAAAGAGATCTCAGAAGAACAGATGCAGCAGGTTCAGCAGGCAATAGTTCAATGTGTTGTTGACATTCAAGCCGTTCGGGACTAGCTGGAGGGACTCCACACCAAGATCGTCGCACCGGCAGAGTGACTCGAGGACGAGTCACGATGTTTGTGTTGGGGGCCTATTGGGCATGGAATCCCAACACAACATTTTTTTGGGCTCAAAGCCCAAGTTTTGAGTATTATTATTATAAAGACTCCGCGAATTGCGGGCGCGGAGTGCACATTACATGTTATAATCATAGGGTTGTCTGCCCTAAGTTTTGAATGTAGTGTTAGCCTACCCATGGTCCATGGACCATGGGATTGTATAAATAGAGCGAGGCTCTAAGTTGTAAAGAAAACTAAGGAGAGATAGAGGAATGAATGGAGTTTAGAAGATAGCGAGCATAGAGCAAAGGTCTAAGTGCTTTGGGTCGTAGTAGTAGGAAGAGGCTCTGCAGCTGAGTGCGTAGAGGCCTAGTAGAGTCCGTAGCTGAGTGCAGAAACCCATGTAGCTGAGTGCATAGGATAGAGTTGTGTCTGCAACCAAGGAAGAAGAATAATAAAGAGGAGTTTGATTCCAAATCTTGTGTATCTGTTTTGAGTTATTATATAGTAGATATCTTTTGCAATTATACTATTTTATTTATCGCGTGCACTGGTATGAATGGTGAACATTGTTAAGTATAACTAAACACATGCAGATAATCTAAGTGATCAACTAATATTGGGTTAATAGTAAGGGATTGGGTACTAACAAGGATCGAGCCCCAAGTAAGGCTGCTAGAAGGTAGCAACATAGGCTGCGAGGTACTAATAGGTGTGTGTATCAACATGCTCGTAGGGTCAAACCGCGGATCACCGAAAATCATTAGACATCTCTAGGGTGAAAAAACCTAGTTCTAGCACCCTCTAATACTACTTTGGGTGAGACCTCAACCCGCGCTCCGCAGGCTATTGCCGAAAGGGGCAGTAGTACTGGGATTTGTTTGGCTAAATCACCTATGAACCTGGGTCAGGCCCCAACAAGCCAATAGTGTGCCCTACAATATTCAAGGGTTGAGGAGTTGAAAAACCTACCAATGCAGAACACATATTTCACACATGTCTGAATCATTATTGTGCACAATTTCAAGATTTACTTTTTGACCTTTTATATTCACAAGTTCATCTTGACCGCTTTGTGAAAATTCCCTCATTTCCTCTTCATCATTATTTTACCAGGTGAACTACTTTATTTCATGACATTTATGCTCATTTTGCCATGTTTTGTTTTGGGGAAAGAATAGTGTAACTACCCCCAACCACCACTAGGGCACACTACTATCTTTACACCATATGAATTATGTTTTTTTTTTTTTGGCTCATATACCACTAATATCATAATTGACCATGCCCACTTGGGCGCTATTAGCCACTAGAAAAAAAATATGTTCTTTGTAACATGGAATGGTCATCATACTAGGCCTAATTCTTATAATTGGGCACCCCTAGTACCATAATCCATCTATTTACATGCATTCATCATGCAACTTTATGATATACAACTACAATTCTAACTAGAACAACAATAAAAAATCCATAATAGATAATACATGAACTTATAATTATAAGAGTAAACACAACATTAAAGACATATTAAATAAAAATTTGAACACTTATCTTTTTTAAATAATTCACCAACTAGATTTAGACCTTGACATTGCACCTAACCATAGGCCACATGACTCTAATACTCTATGCGGTGGGTCACCCGAAACTAGGGATATGATTCCATCAAAGAAAAGAGGTACAATTAGAACCTTCTATGGTTAGTATTCAATACAAAAAATACAAAGTTTAAGGTAATGAACTCCAACAACACCCCAACCTATAGTCTCACATCCTCTATCAAGCGGCATAACCCAAAGAAGTAAAACCCCTTCTTTACCTTTGTAGTCCATTAGGTTATGGCACTACCTTTCCAGGGCTCTATCATATGTCATATAGGAAGTCACAGATCCCATTGGCTCCAAGAGTTCCCATTATCCTTAGGGGTCTCTAGCTACTCTCTAGACCTCACATACGGATACCTATTCAACACTTCTCCCTCCAGATATCTTGCTTTTCCCAACACAACACAAGGAGAAGTATGCTCACACTTGCTAATAATAGTAAAGTACCTCTCCCCTTAGGGTACGCTCTATATTTATAGTGGTAAAGTGGCATCCCCAAATTCCATAGCATGGTCATATTAGAACGATCGAATAGAGTGGAGACTTACACTTCGTTCTCACTTTTTATTATGTGTTACTCTTGACAAGTGTGACTTCCAAAATCCCCTTCCCCAACACTTGGATATTTTCTCCTTTACCTTTGGAACTTAGGCTTAATCATGTGCATGGGCTTTTGGGTATTATTGTATTATTATTTTTGCATATACCTTGGTTTAAACTCCTTCCTTGACCCTTATCCTTTTTTTCCACTCATGTAGTCCTAGTCCCCCATCTCTCTTATTTGACTTGGTTCCAAATAATAATGTATTTTATTAATTTTGAGTGTGATTACATTTTACATTTTATAGACTAAAATATCTTTCATAACATAGGCTCTTTGGCCTAACTCATAAATTGGGCATGCAAGCCCAAAACTTCTCAGCTCACTAGCCTAAAAATATTATTTAAAAATATATATATAGTGGTCATCCTAGGGTGTTACAAATAGTCCCTTTTCCCTCCTTTCCTCCATTTCCTTCTTTGATATTTGAGTAGGTTGAGATAAGGTTATCTTGTGAAACCCAAAATGGTCTTTGCTTCTTGCATACGTTGAATGTTCCAATGGAATACTTGTGTGTAGCCCTATTCTTTGATTGTATATGATGAGAAAATTGCAAAGCATTCATAATATTTTCAATATGTTTTAAGAAAATCTCATTTTTAATGTCTTCTTTTGATCTACCCATGTAAGATTTGATACCATTGATTCCATTCATAGGGTTTTCTCTCAAATTAAAATGGTTCTAAGGAAATCATTTTCTTATCATCCCTAATATTATGCAATTTAAAGTATTCTTCTTATTTCCAATTTGGTTTATCCATGTAAAGATTTATATTCCATCAAACTTCTTTAACACACCCTTGGGAAATTTGTTACCCTTAGGAAACCATCCATAAGTAACTTCAATATTAGGGTTAAATCCATTTGAAAATTTATTATTGCTGAAAATTTGTTCACCCTAAATAACAGCTTTATTTCCATGAGTCCCTTTAATCACATTATCAATTTTAAAAAGCCTCCCATCTAGGTCTTGTCTAATCTTTTGTTCCAAAATTGTATCCATATTTTATTCCAATCATTCCAACTTTTCATCCATGTTCTTTTGCATTTGTTACTTATTTCCATCTGTATTTTTTTATAAGTATATCCTTCAAATATTTTTTGCATATGTGAAAATTCAATCTTTGATGAAAACACTGGGGGAGGGGGTTGGGGGGGTGAATCAGTATTTCAATTATTATTACACATGTGTATTTTCAGTTGCATTGAACATTCAATTATTAAACATCATCAAGGAAAAAATAGTCAATTCATAAGCATCAAACACATGAACATAGAGCTTTTAGGTGGAAACATATAAAGGGATAAAAACACCATATTTCTTCTCTTCTTTAATATTTCCTTAAATTTTTTCATTGGCACCACCTAGTAGGAAGCACCCACTCCATTGCAATGTTTGCTTGGCACCAACCAATAGGAAGCACCCACTCCCTTTCATCTTTTTTACGACACCCACCAGTAGGAAGCACCCACTCCCTTCACTATTTTGTTGGAACCCACTAGTAGGAAGCACCCACTCCCTTCATTATTTCGATGGCACCAACCAGTAGGAAGCACCTACTCTCTGATATTATTTTTTCGCACTAACTAGTTGGAGCCACCGATCCAAAAATCAATGTGGAACTCGCTTTCATCCATTTTCAAACTAGATCCACTCCCTTTAGCACAACCAACATAGATCCCTTCAGCAAATGCTTCACTGTTCAACAATGACCTCACTCAGTTATTAGCAACACATCATCAATAGTAATAAATATTCTTTAGTAATGCACATATCCTAGAAATATCTATCATACACAACATCAATATCATTTGTAACATATAAATAAGTTCATAAAAAAACTCATCCATAATACTTATTTTTTCATTATCAATTCATCAACACCTCACTTATTTTGTTGTAAGTAATCATACACTTTTGCACTGGAAACACCTAGAAAGTTAAGAGCTCAGAGAGAAAATATAGTCTTCAAAAAATGACATAAACCCTCACAACAATGATTAGACCAATATTAATCCATATCATAAACAACATGGGAATCATACATTAGTAATAACCTCATCATCATTAGTTCAGCGATCACTTCAACAAGTAAAGGCTTCACAAATAATCATCAACATACTAACACAAACCCTAACTCTACACTACAACACATCATCACATGCATGCACACACCCCTACAACATAAGTTATAAACAATAGAATCCTCAAAATACCATGTAACATCAATATGCAACAACAAATCCGGTCCGTGAATGTTAATCAATAGTTCTACAAAAAATTTCATCAAGATAAAACTCATCCTTTTAAAGAATACAACACAAAACATAAATCTTAGTTATGCTCAACACAATACTAGCACTTCTAATCATCCTCAGCAGTAGACAATTATCATCTTCAACAACAATCCTTTGGCAACATGTTGTACACCCTTATGAATTCAGCATCTCTTAAACAACCCTTGCAACCAAATCAATCAGCAACAATTTTACACGTCATCAAGCTCATTAACAACTTCAATATTGAGTAATAATTATGTCTTCACTACTAGATAACTAACCAAGAAGCAACCAATAATTACTCTTTTCATATAATGGTCAACTCATATTTTGTTCTATGATCCTGGGAGTTAGAAACTCATTTTCATGGGCACAACGTGAGCAATTTTTACACCCAAACATATTGTACCCCTTAATTTTTGACCAAATATGAAATATTTAAGCACCAAAACAGATTAGCTCTACCACATAATGATCAATATTAATGTTGGCTTGTACATACCACAAAATTGTATCTAGAAAAATAATTGTCCACCAACACCTCCATTAGCAGAAATCATATCAATAAGACAAACCTTGAATAAAAACTCTAGCAACACTATGAACTTAGCACTTTTGATATACACAATAACTTCAACTTACTAAGAACAAAATCATGGGTGATGTCTCTCTCTCCCCCTTTGACATCAATGTCGAAGGTAAATCATAGGGGAATCTTCAGTTGTGATCCCACTACTCCACCAAAGACCAAGGTATTCTCAAACAATAACATCTTCTAATTCCTATTAATCCCTATGACAACTCCATCTGCTGACATATATAGCTAAGAATAGAATTCCTTTGAGACACCAATGTTAGGAGATAATAATGATTACCTGTCAAAATGCTTACATATTAAACATGTGACATACTTGCAGATTAAACATTAGAAACCTGAATTCTTGTTGATAACTTTTGTGGCTCTTGCAAAATAATGTGACATCAATGAAACAATGTCAAACAAGTGTGCTTATATTTGTTGATCCATTCTTTTGTAGGGTGCATTTATATGCTCCCCTAAACATATGCTATATTTCTCCTCCCTATCTTCCATAGATCTCCTTGTGTATATACTAGGAACTAATGGACTGGAGACAAGTCGTGCTTCCTTTATTCAGGATCTAAAGAAGAGATTTCCTTCAATCTCTTATTTCTTGCTTTACTTTTCTTCAGCACATACACCTCATCTTGAGTTATGATTGATTTTTCTTTTACCTTTACAGTGTCTTCTTCTATATTTTTTCATCCTCTTGAAGTGAATATGACTACATTTCCATTATCAATCATCTAATCCACACTTAAAATGTTGTGCTTTAGCCCTTAAACCAATAAGACATTAGCATCATTTGTATTTCTAACATCAAGGCTAGCTCTTCCTTTTTCTATCTCCCTGTCTAGTGCATTTCTTCCAAGAATAACATTCCAACCTTTTATTTTCTTTAAATAGATAAATTTTCTCTTATCTCCAATCATATGATAAAAGCATCCATTTTCTATGTAACAATGATCATCTTCTTCTAGCACACATAGTACAAGGTCGCACTTCACTTGTTACTCTTCCTTTTTCTTCCATACTTTTGTATGTTAAATTCTGATAGAGGAATCCTCCTTTGATTCCTTGTTCACCTAGGCTATTCTAAGTAGGTTCTTACTATTGTTTGAATTTTATTAAAGTAATCCTACAATCCTTTTCCATGTGTTCAATCTTATTGCATGCATAACATCTTATGTGACCATAGAAGGGAGAAAAAGAATCATGTCTTCTAAAATTGTTGTACATATATGATTTATGCCTCATATTCCTTTCATTTCCATATGATTTTAAATTATAGCCTTGTGACCAAATAAATTATAGGAAAATCAATAGCCATGAAAGAAACTTGTATACCTATGAGCCAACAATCTTCTTGTGGTAAGTATACTTCCATAACTGCTTGCTTGAAATATGATTGAAATTCCTGAACAATATGGTTCATAAAGCACTCAACATCATTCATCAAAGGAGAAAAGGAATTGTTGTTCCTCCTTTGTAAGCTTGAATTTTTTCCATACTCATTCTTGGGAGAAAAATTCCTTCTTGAGAAAGTTGCGTCTCTTGGTTGTTGATTTTGTTTCTTGCTTCCTTTATTACATTCTTTTTGTACCCTGTTGTAGCTATTTTATTTACTATGGTTTTCATATGCTACCTTATTTTCTTCTAGTCTACCTATACATGCATGTGAGCTATATTCTCCCTTAGTTGTTTCATCAAAACGAAGACCTAATTTAATGGCAGGAGACCTTTGAAAGTTGAGGGTATTATCCAAGATCTTGGAACCATCTTGAAATTTCAACTATTTGTTCCTTTCTTCTATATCAATATTTAATGAACTAACCTCAGCTTCTAAACTTTCACAACAACCTTCTCTTCCTTTAGCAGGTTACTCATTACTTCTTTAACTATCCTTGCTTCTTCTAAATTATTTTTCAATCTAATAATTTCTTCTTGAATTTCATTTGTATTTTCTAGATCAATCCTTAGAGAGATGATTTCATCTTCGACTCTCTCATAACAACTTTCCTTTTCATTAATTTGTCCAACCACTGAGTCATTTCTCTTTTAACTTCTTCTTGTTAGTGATCTAGGTGGATATTTGTGGCCACCCGCCAATTCCACTTGGAACCCCACAATTTCTTCTTTTAGTTTTTCATTTTCCTTAATTGTAGCAAAGTTTACTATTTTTAGCAATTTTTCGGGTCATAAACTTCTGGAGCTGTTTTGAGGCCCTAAACGACGTTTTTTGGTAATCTACCACTAGTGATTTGTAGTCTAAAATTGTCTTTTCCTTCATAGTCCTCGGAGAGATATTTCCAATGGGCTATCATGTGCATCAAACAGAGATGATATGACCAAGTCACGACCCCATGAAGTTGGTTGTCCAACTCACCCCAACGAGGCCCATAAACTCTTGGTGTTACATCTCCTCAGGTTAGGGTTTTGGTTTTTTAGGGTTTGCTCTTATTGTTCAATAATAAAAAGGCCCTTGAGCCTCATTGTAAGGCAGTTCAGAGGCATGTAGCCATTGTTGAAAATGGAAACAAGAAATGCTATCAATAGCATTTCAGGTACCAGTGTTGGACAGAGCAACAAGAAATGAAAAATGGAAATGCTAAAAATAACATTGCTATCAATAGTAATTCAGGATAGATTCCAATTTTATTTAGTCCCTAAAATAAAATTGAGAAGTAGAATTCAAATTTGATATTAGCAATTGTTTGTAAAATAATTAATTAATTCATCTTGAGTTAATTAGTTGTAGGAAATCAAACATGAAATCTATGTGAAGACATGCAACAGTTTCTCCATCGATTGAGGAAGTTATCCCTTGATTAAAGGTGATCAGGATGAGTTGAAATTAGTTGGCTCAGTTAATTGAGTTAAGTCCAGTTAGATTAGTTCAAATAGTTTGTTGAACTAATTGTGAGTTCAGTTAGTTAATGCATGCATGCATGTAACTGTTGCACTTCAGATAACTGAATATTCTCTCTAAATAACTCATGCATGTCATTTCAGTCAGAGACCCAGTTGAGATCAGAGGAAGGGACAGTGTACTACTAGTTGGAGGATTTTTCCTATACAGAAAACTCATCCATGTAGAAGGAATTATCTCCTTCAGGATTGCGCACTTATTTCAGAGGTTAGTGAGAAGTGTGTGAGGTAACTACACATAGGTGGCAGCTTGAGGACCTAGGAGAAACTGCACAAGGAAATAGGAGGCTTGGAGGGTAGAGAAACTGAGCTAATGCTTTGTGTAATCCGGACATATTTCCACTTGTATGATAATACAGAGATTAGGGTTTTTATTTGAGGCTTTCCCCAGAGTATTCTTCTGTGTTCATGTGTGATTGATTTCTCATTCTCAGTTATATTTGTTATATTTGATCTTGCTCATAATCAATCAAGCTTCCGCAAGTTTGTTGTGGAAGTAGATCTTGTATTTTGCTTTAGTATATTGCAAAATATGTTGATCTACGGTGAAATTTCTACATGGTATCAGAGCAAAGGTGATCGAGAATAGTCTACAAGAAGGGAGAAGTTCAAAGTTTGAGGTTCCTGAATATAGAAATCGAGTTCTTATCACATTTCAAATTTCACCAATGGCATTCACCGGTTTAAGGGTCGAGTATGCCCTTGATGAAAGCTTGAATTATATATTCTGAAAGGATTGCATGGAATTAGTATTAGAGGACAACGGTCTAAAGCACTTCATTGATCAAGAAGTCCCCAAGCCAACAACGGCTAATGCTATAGAATTGGCGGAATGGAAGAAATGTGTGGCTAGAGCGAGGAGAATCCTCCTGGAGGGAGTTTGAGACAACATTGTCTCAAGCCTCCATGGGAAGGAGACACCTTTTTCGATGTGGAAAACATTGAAATATCTATATCAGAACAACAATGATCAGAGGAAGCTAGCGCTGAAAGAGAAGCTTCAAAAAATCAAGTGTGAAAAGGATGACATGATCTCTACATATTTGAACAAGCTCACCACCTACAGGGATGAGCTTGGAAGTGTAGGGATCTTGACAGCTGATGATGACATGGTGAGTCCTGCTCTCCTCGGTCTTCCTAAGAGTTGGCATAGCTACCAAGACTCGGTTAATGGAAGAGAGAAACTGCCAGATTAGGAACGACTTTGGTCAGATCTGATGTAGGAGGAGATAAGAAGAAGCACCAGAGATGGTTCTTCATCTAAGGAGGATGAAGAAAATTGCGCCTTAGCGAGTAAGGCAAAGAAAGGGAAGGAGAAGTATTCTCATCCCAAATTGAGTTCTTCCTATGGTGGGAAGAAGTTTGACAAATAAAAAGTGTGATGTTTTCATTGTCATGAGGTGGGCCATTTTGCTGCAAATTGTCCACTGAAGAAATCCAAGAATGGATCCAAGGAAGGATCAGAAGGTGAGGCACTAGCCTCGCAGTTCAAGTTGGATTTCACCCTCTTCGCATGCCTGGCTTCATCCATTGTGGGATTTGGTTTGTTTCTTGAGAGTGGAGCTTCATTCCACATGACCAACGATAAGAGTTTGTTCAGTACCTTGGAGGAGAAAGATATCCAGATACTCATAGATATGGGTAATGATGAAAAATATAGTGTCTTAGGAGTAGGCACAGTTGTTTTTGAGAGGGAGCATGGAGCTCGCATTACCTTGACAGATGTGGAATATGTGTCAGGACTGAAGAAAAACTTGGTATCGATCACAATGCTGGAAGACAAAGGCTATGATGTAGTCTTCAACAAGGGAAAGGTTTTCCTTAGACACATCACCATGAGATAGGTGAAGCAGATCAATTCACGAGTCAAGAACTTGTATGCTCTTGAGTTTCAATATGCATGCAAAGCCTTGAGTAGCAAGGCTACTATTGGAGACTAGGTGGTTGAGAGGGGGAGTACATTACCTCTCAACATGCAGGTGAGAAAAAGTCTCAGACAATTGTGGAGGAGCCACAATTGGTGAAGTAGCTTCAGGAGGTTATGGAGGAGCCACAATTGGTGAAGCAGCTTCAGGAGGTTACGAAGCAGCCACAACTGGAGAAGCCAAGGGGATACCAAGTGGAGGCATCCACTCATGCAAAGACCTCTAGTAGGGGGAATTTCAAGCCAAGTGGGCAGAGGGATCACATGCAGCCATACCTCCAGGTGTGAGGTGGGGCGATGTGAAGTGATAGTCCCAACAAGGCTGAAATAGGGGCAGGATCCTTGAGGTACCCAACCTCTTTGATTAGACCTTGCTACGGGAGCCCCGATGAGGAGTAGAAGGATTGGCTGAGTGGGTAGAGAAAGATGCGGATGGAGCGGTAGAGAGAGCTACAGTGCAAGAATCCCAAGACAATGCAGAGCTAGTAGGCTGCAACAATGCGAGAGGCATATGAGTGTTGCATCAGTGTAGGATGGCACAGAGAGGTGTGCAACAGTGCAAGATGCATGGAGTGTTGCAATAGCTCAGAGGTCACAGAGGGAGCACTTGTCAACGGCAGAGGGAGCTTCAGCATCAGAGGGTGTTTCTAGCCTAACAAGGAAGTCAGTTGGGAGATTTTTTGTTTCTAGAGTTTCTAGAGCAACAACACATGGGAGAAGTGTTGCATGCAAAACATTCCAAAGGTTCAGGATCAGGTTCGAGTTGAATGCCTTTCTTGTTGAGAGGGAGTGTTGAAAATGGCAACAATAAATTCTAAAAATAGAAATGTTATAAATAGCATTGCTAAAAATAGCATTTTAGGTACCAGCATTGGACATAGCAACAAGGAATGAAAAATGGAAATGCTAAAAATAGCATTGCTATAAATATCATTTCGGGATAGATTCCAATTTTTGTTAGTCCCTAAACTAAAATTGAGAAGTAAAATTCGAATTTGATCTTAGCATCTGTTTGTAAAATAATTAATTGATTCATATTGAGTTAATTAGTTGTAGGAAATCAAACATGAAGTCTATGTGAAGACATGCAACTGTTTCTCCATTGATTGAGGAAGTTATCTCTTGATTAAAGGAGATCAGGATGAGTTGTACTTTGAGTTGTAATTAGTTGGATCAGTTAACTGAGTTAAGTCCAGTTAGATTAGTTCAAATAGTTTGTTGAACTAATTGTGAGTTCAATTAGTTAATTCATGCATGCATGTAACTGTTGCACTTCAGATAACTAAATATTTTCTCATAAATAACTCATGCATGTCAGTTCAGTCAGAGACCCAATTGAGATCAGAGGAAGGTGTTAGTGTCAGTATCTTCAACCCTCCATTAGTGATTAAATTCTCTTGTTGCATTGCATCTTAGGTGTCTCTTCTGATCAACTACATTCCATTAGGATCATGGATCATCTGATGGTAGTGGCATATTATACATTTTCCCTCATGTTCTTTACCTGCTGGCCCATTTTCATACATCTATATCATCTGCAGTAATTTTTTGTCTTTAAATTTGCAAAAGTCATTTTCAGGGTTTTAGGTCTCATTAGGTCTAGGGTTTCATCAATAAGGTCTTGAAAATGGTCAATAATTGTCAGTAGGTGCATGAGGAGGTCAAATAAAGTCTCAGCAGCAATAATTTCAATAATCACATGCCCAATGATTGATTTTTCCTCAAAACCCTGTTTTGAGGAAAAGCAGAGTTTTTATATGTTTCATGTATTAAAGTCTTATGTAATTTTATTTTTTCATATGTAATAATTTCAAAGGTAGCCCTGGCCACCTTGCCAAGCCTTTGCTACTTTAGTTCCTGCAAAAGAGACAAATGCCAAAGTATTTAGTCCATCAAAGGAAAAAACCAAGCAAAATGCTAAAACAGAGTTTTAAAAGAAAGAGAAACGACCAAACATTAGAGTGGGTTTTTGTAAATGGAAAATCAAAACCATATGTATATAAATTATTTTCCATGTTAAAAAGTTCATTTGTGCTCAAGGGATAAAGAGTGAGCAATAAAAAATCACTTTGAGGCAAAGGAGGAAAAATTGTAGAAAAAAATGACATTCTCCCTGGCGCGACGCCCCTGGGTTAGAGTGCGGCGCATCCATCCAGCACGGCGCACCGAGCAGTAATTGACAGTGTATTTCTATCACTGGCGGGACACACCAAGGCAGCGCGGCGCACAGGTTTTCAAAGCCCGAAATCGTTCCATCTTCCTCCAAAGGCTCCCAAATTGTAAACTCTTCATCCTACAAGTAAGTTGATACCCCCTCATGCCCAATAAATGAGTTTGTCTTACCGTTTATGGTGATTCAATAGGGAAATATTGAAACCCTAACTCCTTGCATTACTTGTTAAAAAACACTACCTATGGTTTACAAATTGCATTTTGGCTGCTAAATTCCACCCCTACCATTTTCACTCCCTCACTCCCTTACTTCATTCTCTCCCTCCCTTGTCATTCATATATACCTATTCCCTATTCCCCATATCCCTAAAACTACTAACCCTAATCCCTACTTTCACTTATCCCAAACCCTAATTGTTGTCCCTAAAACCCTAACTATTATTCCCTCAACCCTTTCATTTCCCAAAAAGCTACAAACAGCATCCCCAACCCCTCATACATAGTCCCTCATCAAATTCATATCTTTAGCAACAAATTCCTATTGTCACTCTAAAATCTCTTCATACTTATCTACTAAACTCAAGCATTGGAAAACATGGAGTCAGATTCTTCCTATGACAGAAATGAGGAAATAGTTAGTGACTCTTCTAGAGAAATTCATGCACCAAGGAGACCTCATAAGAGTGGAAAACATAACCGAGAGGAGCCTACTTCACTTGCCGAGTTCTTGGCCTGACCTCTTGCTGTCACATGCTTCCAACATCAATCTTGTTACCAATTTTGTGAGATGGTGAAAAGAGTCAAATACCATCATGAGCTTGCCAGACTGTTTGTACTCCATCTTCACAATGGCCAAGTCAATTTGGCAGGTGTGACATTTACCTTGACACCTGAGACTATATCTCAAGAAATCGGTATTCCAAATGTAGGTGAGCAGTGGAATAAGGGGAAGCTGGTAGACAAGGAACATTATGAGCCTGATATCAAGGCTGGTTTTCAAAGGAAAATTAGTAGAGTTTTTCCTTTCAGGTACCATCAAGACACATATGCTCCCTTGATGAAAATCATAATTAAATATTTCAGCTGTGAGGGTAGATTTTCTCACCTGTATCCCTCCCACATCAGATTGTTGATGCACTTCACTAGGGTGAGAATGATGAACCTCCCCTATTTTCTTTGTTGGAATATTGAGAATATGACCACCTTGGTTCAAAGAAAGCCTCCTCATCAACAAAATAATAGCATCTATCACTTTGCACTAATCAAAATTGTGGTTTTTCATCAGCTTGGTTTACTGAATATCTCATGGGAGGATTTCATTGCACATGAGGTCTTTATAGGTCCTCAAGTACCTCCATCAGTTTTTCATGAGGCAGGAGAGCCTTCACATCAGCAAGAGGTTCATGAGACACAAACCACTAGTGCGCCAGTGTTTGTCACATATCAAAAGGGCGCTAGGAGATTGTTTGCAGCAGCAAAACGAGTACTATCTCCACTCGGTGTGGAAGTAGTCTCATTTCTTCCATCCGCAGAGCAGGTATAGGACAATGGTAAGAAGCCCTTACATGATGAAGGGCCTTCAAGAGGACAGGAGACATATTTCATTCTTATTCAGGATGATGACACCGATTTGGGCTCCTAAAGCTCAAAGCTCAAGGAGATCATTCAGGAACAACAAGCTGACATTCATGATTTGTCTCTCAACCTAGAAAGAGGCAAGTGGATAATCAAATATCTAGATCAATGGAACAAACAGATAGAGGATCATAAAACCATCATGGAGCTTCAAAACATAAGAGAAAACCGAGAAGCTACCAAGAGGAGGAAATTCAAGTTGACACCAATTGAACAATAAATTGATGTTGATTGTGAATCTTGGCTTGAGAGGGAAAATATGCACTTGGAAAAGATGCTAGAGAAGGCCAATAGAGAGAAAAAGATGTTGAGGCACATGGCCTACCACTACTTGGTGAGAAACAAGGTGTGCAAAGCAAGAATCAAGATTTTGAAGGCCAAGTTGAAGAAAGCATCGAGGAAGAGAAAAGAGCAAGATAGACTCCAAATCTTGGCTGAGGCCTCCTTAGCTCAACACAGCACTTGATGAAGGACACTCAGCAAAAATTTCGAGAAATTTGGGAAAGGTTTTGCAAATTTTGAATTTTTGGCCTAAAAAATAGGTTTTTCTACTTGGCGCGCGCTTTTGCTAGAGACCTCCTTTTGAGGAAAACTAGACATTTTTGGATTCCTCATGGAAAAATATGAATGCTCTCACATGGCTAAGAAATTTTGACAGGTTTTGAGCTTCTAGAAAGGTCAAAAACACCTCAAAAATGACCTTTCTACCCCTTTTTGGCCACACGGGAAGCAGTGTTGGGAGAACTCATTTTTGGAAGGGCAAATGGAGACCAAAGTCAAAATTCCACTTGTTATGGAATGTAGATAGGCGTAAATTTCCAACAATTCCACCTGGAGTTAATTTGGTGCACGGGAAGGCCTTCAAAAGTAGCTCCAAAGTATCATAATGCACAAGGACAGGAGCGTGGCGCACAAGATGAAATTTTGTCATTTTGGTCAAAAAACTCTGTTTTTTCGCCTAGTTTCTTCTCAGTTTGACTTTTCTCTTTCTAATAGTCAAACTCATGTAATTTGATGTGACTTTATGGATTTTGATGTAAACATGTTAAATTTTCACTCATAGAGGTAGATTCATCCATGAAAAGGTAGTTTGCAACCGAATGAATCAGTTTCCTAGTTTTTTGAGGCAAGCTATTCCAATGCCTACTTTTTAGTTCTTAGTTTAGATCTTGTTGAAATAGCTCCTAAACTTATGAGCTTGACCCCTAAAGGCTAGGATGATTTTTTTATTGCCTATATCTACTAGTTTTTTAGTCATTGGAAAAGGTTGGACTCTTGTGAAAGCTTTGTAGCAGCATTGTACATTCATCTCTACAGTTTGGAAAAGGAATAGACTAGAGTTTGCAGCGCTTTGTGGGATTCTTATGGAAACTTGGTTTGGTATTGTGTTTCCTTCTGTAATTTCAAGTTTACATGTGTTTTATGTATTCCATCATCTCTCTCTGTTCATCTTAACTAAATGAAACAAGGATAAAGGTAGAATTCATTGAAGTTGCAGTGCTCTACCTAGGGTTTGTTTAGTTATTTATGTTTTCAGTTGTTTGAAGAGGATCCCTGAGACTCTCATGCCCTCTCCAACTCCTCACCAGTCCTAAGACTCTCTATCTCATTCAATTTAAAGTACTAAACCATTTGCCTACCTTGCCCCACAGAAACCTCTGCAAGACTGTGTCCAATCCCCAGACCCAAATCTGTCTTTCACATTTGAGCCAGCAAAACATCATAAAATTCAATCAAACTCCTCTGAGAATATACCTAGCCTAAAATTAGTCTTTACATTAGTCATCTCAAGCTTCATTTGCTACATTTTCCTGAGATTGACAAGGAGAGAGCCCTCTCCCGACCTGGTAGGGCTAGCTACCAAGTTAAGCGTGGCTTGATGTTACCCTAGACCTGCCTTTCTCAGCCTGAGGTAGATTTAGGCCCTAACATATTGGCAACCATACTGGGGAAGAGAAGTTTTATTTGTTGGTTAATGTTCTTTGATTTATAAACTACAGACGGATCCTGAAGTTAGCGAGGTAGCCTTCGAACTGCACATTGCTTTGCGAGTGCATAAGTAGATAAACGCTGCTTTAGTAAATCTCCGGTCTAGTTTTATAAACTAAACACCTGACTTGCAAATTGCCCCAGTACATGTATCAAGTTAGATCTGATTGTTAATGATGGACAATGATCAGAGACTGGAAAGGTTGAAATCATTCACCTAGCGGTTCCAAATCGGTTTTGAGATCAGATCCAAGGATTCCACTAGAGGATGAACCCAACCAGTAGAAACATTCTAGGAAAATATAGAAAGATCAGTTATTCAAGTTGGAATTTCATCCAAGACATTTTGTTCTTCGTTATAAATTATTTCTTCTCTTTTCCCGAGAATGTCAAGAAGGCTTTGCAAAGTATATTGTATTTGAGAAAAGATGCTCCACCTACATTTGATTCCTTCCCTTTGAAGATTTTGAATACCAAAGATTTGCACGCCTTTGATCTTGATCAAGACCCATCTTCTGAATCCTTTGATGACCATCTTCAAACTGATGAGCCTCAAGAGACCAAGACTGATTCTACACCCTCTCTACATATCCCACTACCTTGTAAAGTTCCAGATCGATACAAGCCTCTGATTTTACCTCCTATATCCCATGCTTTCCCTAAAAATCATGACCTATATCTACCAAGATTTGATGGTGAATGCGACAACATCATTGCTAAGAGACATGTATTGAATTTTGAGTCCTTTCTTAACCCTTTTGAAGTTGATGAAGAAGATGTCAGTATTAGGCTTTTTGCTCTTTCTTTGCAAGGCAAAGTCAAGAGTTGGTTTAAAACCCTGCCTGATGCGAGCATCTCAGATTTCCATCAGTTCATCAAAGTTTTCCTCGACAGGTGGATGATCAGACAAAACCCTTTCTTGAATATAGAAGAGTATAACCAGCTGAAAAGACTACCAAGTGAGACAGTACAACAGTTTTCTGCCAGATTTAATCAAGTCTACTTTTCGATGCCGGTTAATATAAGACCTCCTCTTGGATCCGCTCTCTTGCACTACCCGAGTGCCTTTGATCCGGAAATGGAGTTTCAGCTGAGAGAAATGAACCTTGAAACACTTGAAGAGATGCAAAACAATGCAGTAGATGTAGAGGCTCATTTGCTAATCAGAAGGGAAAAGTTGAAGGAAGAAGAGATGAAAAACATAGATCCAGAGGAATCGACATCTTTAGAGGTAAAACTCGACATTTTGGTAAGCGCAGTGGAAGAGATAATGCAAAAGAGAACTACAAGGAATGAGTATGATGTTCAAGCCCATGGCTCGCTGATTGAAGAAGAACAAGTTGCTAATCCAAAACATTTTGTTTCTTATCCCAGTTGTCATAGATCTGATAATGATTATTTTATAGATCATCTTGGAGAAGATAGATCTGTTGATATGACATGTATGCTTGATGATGTGTTTTATATTGATGATTTGCCTCAATTTGATCAGTATGATGATGATGATTATGTTCTCCAAACAGAAGCTAGTCTTGCAGACAAATCAGCAGCTGGTTTGTGGAAGGAGGAAGTTCACTTTCAGCAGCTCGAATACAGTGATCAACCAATACATATTAGCTATGGAAATGAGGAGGAAAGTGCAACAAATTTTGAAGTAAGTGAAGGATCTTTGCCTTTTTGTTTTGCTTCGTTTTAGTTCGACAGGGACAACTTTCATGCAATCAGAAATCAATTGTCGACAAGTTTTGATCCGAATCATCCTGAGGACAATGAAATCCATGTTCAAGACATTTCATATCTAGAGTTGCAGCCTCCGAATGCCTTTGATTGTCAAATTGCAAATGACGAAATGGAAGTTGGACCATATGATCAAATGGTGCAAGATGATTCCGTACCTTTCTGTTTTGAAACATTTCAGTTTTTGAAGGAAAATTTGCATAGTATATCTTCAAATGAGAAGCCTGTAGGAAATCATGCAATCTCATTAGAACCAATAGAAAATGGGTTGCGGCAGTCTTTTCAAGTTTTCATGATCCAATAGCTGATGTTTTGGATGAGGTCTGCAGTCAAAGTCCTTCTCCATTAGCCCACTGTGAGCTTGAGACGTATACTGATACAAATTTGAACTAGTAGCTAGTTTCTTTGTCATTTTCAGCAGGAGTCTCATCACAAAGCTCAGATGAAAGTTTGCGTTCATGGTATGAGGAGAAGCAAAGTAATCCACTAGATGAGCTAAGTCACAGTGTGCATGAATTTCAAGATCCTTATGCAGTGTTTTTGGAGTCACATAGAGAATCCATATCATTCAACGGATCTGTTTACAAGTTTTCATGGGAATTGCCTTTCAGTAGTTCTTTCTTATTTTTCATAAGCAAGCACTTGTAGAGAATTCAAACAGCAACTGGAATACTTACTTGGATACATTGGTTGTTTCATTTCACTTGATTAGGTGATGAATGGAACAACTAGAGTAGGTTGTATTGAATAAGCTCCATTTTGAACATATTTTCCAGTTTGTCAGTTGTGTTTTAGGTCTTGAGTCATTTTTTGTTTCAGTCAGTTTAAAGATAGTTTCAGCTAAGTGTCCAATTTCAGCTTTTGAGAGTCTTGTTTCAGTTTTGAATTAGTCAGTTCAACTATGAGTCTTGAATCAAAGTTTCATAGTAATTGGGTTTTGGGTGTTTTGGAGTTTTTGACTCCATGCCCAATGGATAAGGCACTGGTCTGCTCTCCAAAGATCTGCAGTTCTTGGCACCTCCAAGGAGCTACCATCTCCATTTGAGCCAATGTTAGTGTCGGTATCTTCATCCCTCCATCAGTGATCAAATTCTCTTGTTGCATTGCATGTTAGGTGTCTCATCTAATCAGCTGCATTCCATTAAGATCATGGATCATTTGATGGTAATGGTATATTATAATTTTTCCTTCATGTTCTTTACATGCTGGCGCATTTTCATACATCTAGATCATCTGCAATCATTTTTTGTCTTTAAATCTGCAAAAGTCATTTTTAGGGTTTTAGGTCTCATTAGGTCTAGGTTTTCGTCAATAAGGTCTTGAAAATGCTCAATAATGGTCAGCAGGCGCATGAGGAGGTCAAATAAAGTCTCAACAGCAATAATTTCAATAATCACTTGCCCATTGATTGATTTTTCCTCAAAACCCTGTTTTGAGGAAAAGCAGAGTTTTTATATGTTTCATGTATTAAAGTCTTATCTAATTTCATTTTTTCATATGTAATAATTTCAGAGGCAGCCTTGGTCACCTTGCCAAGCCTCTGCTACTTCAATTCCTGCAAAAGAGACAAAATTCCAAAGTATTTAGTCCATCAAAGGAAAAAACCAAGCAAAATGCCAAAATAGAGTTTTAAAAGAAAAAGAAATGACCAAACATTAGAGTGGATTTTTGTAAATGGAAAATCAAAACCATATGTACATAAACTATTTTCCATGTTAAAAAGTTCATTTGTGTTCAAGGGAGAAAGAGTGAGCAATCAAAAATCGCTTTGAGGCAAAGCAGGAAAAATCGCAGAAAAATTTGACATTCTCACTGGCGCGACGCACCTGGGTTAGAGCACGGCGCATCCATCCAGCGTGGTGCACCAGGCAGTAATTGATAGTGTATTTCTATAACTTGCGCGATGCACCAAGGCAGCGCGGTGCACCTGTGAGGTGGCATGGAGCACAGGTTTTCAAAGCCCGAAATCGTTCCATCTTCCTCCAAAGGCTCCCAAATTGTAAACTCTTCATCTTACAAGTAAGTTGATACCCCCTCATGCCCAATAAATGAGTTTGTCTTACTGTTTATGGTGATTCAATAGGGAAATATTGAAACCCTATCTCCTTGCATTACTTGTTAAAAAACATTGCCTAGGGTTTACAAATTGCATTTTGGCTGCTAAATTCCACCCGTACCATTTTCATTCCCTCACTCCCTTACTTCATTCTCTCCCTCCCTTGTCATTCATATTTACCTATTCCCTATTCCTCATTTCCCTAAAACTACTAACCCTAATCCCTACTTTCACTTATCCAAAACCCTAATTGTTGTCCGTAAAAACCTAACTATTATTCCCTAAACCCTTTCATTTCCCAAAAAACCTACAAACAACATCCCCAACCCCTCATACATAGTCCTCTCACAGTCCCTCATCAAATTCATATCTTTAGCAACAAATTCCTATTGTCACTCTAAAATCTCTTCATACTTATCTAGTAAACTCAAGCATTGACAAACATAGAGTCAGATTCTTCCTATGACGGAAATGAGGAAACAGTCAGTGACTCTTCTATAGAAATTCATGCACCGAGGAGACCTCATAAGAGTGGAAAACATAACCGGGAGGAGCCTAATTCACTTGCCGAGCTGTTGGCTTGTCCTCTTGCTGTCACATGCTTCCAACATCAATCTTGTTACCAATTTTGTGAGATGGTGGAAAGAGTCAAATACCATCATGAGCTTGCCAGACTATTTGTACTCCATCTTCACAATGACCAAGTCAATTTGACAGGTGTGACATTTACCTTGACACCTGAGACTATATCTCAAGCAACCGGTATTCCAAATGTAGGTGAGTAGTGGAATAAGGGGCAGCTGGTAGATAGGGAACATTATGAGCCTTATATCAAGGCTGGTTTTCAGAGGCATATTAGTAGAGTTTTCCCTTTTAGGTACCTTCAAGACACATATGCTCCCTTGATGAAAACCATAATTAAATATTTCAGCTGTGAGGGCAGATCTTCTCGCCTGTATGCCTACCACATCAGATTGTTGATGCACTTCACTAGGGTTAGAATAATGAACCTCCGCTATTTTCTTTGCTGAAATATTGAGAAGATGACCACCTTGGTTCAAAGGAAGCCTCCTCATCAGCAGTATAATAGCCTCTATCACTTTGCACTAATCAAAATTGTGGTTTTGCAACAACTTGGTTTACTGAATATCTCATGGGAGGATTTCATTGCACATGAGGTATTTACAGGTCCTCAAGTACTTCCATCAGTTTTTCATGAGGCAGGAGAGCCTTCACATCAGCAAGAGGTTCATGAGACACAAACCACTAGTGTGCCATTGTTTGTCACATACCAAAAGGGCACTAGGAGATTGTTTGCAGCAGCAAAACAAGTACTATCTTCACCTGGGGTGGAAGGGGTATTCTTTCCTCCATCCACAGAGCAGGTACAGGATAAGGGTAAGAAGCCCTTTCATGATGAAGGGCCTTCAGGAGGACGAGATAAATTTCATTCTTATTCAGGATGATGACACCGATTTGGGCTCCCAAAGCTCAAATCTCAAGGAGATCATTCAGGAACAACAAGCTGACATTCATGATTTGTCTCTCAACCTGGAAAGAGCCAAGTGGATAATCAAATATATAGATCAAAGGAAAAAATAACTAGAGGATCAGCAAACCATCATGGAGCTTCAAAACATAAGAGAAAACCGACAAGCTGCCAAGAGGAGGAAAATCAAGTTGACACCACTTGAACAAGAAATTGATGCTGATCATGAATCTTGGCTTGAGAGGGAAAATATACACTTGGAAAATATGCTAGAGAATGCCAACAAAGATAAAATATTTTGAGGCACATGGCCTACCACTACTTGGCGAGAAACAAGGTGTGCATAGTAAGAATCAGGATTTTGAAGGCCAAGTTGAAGAAAGCATCGAGGAAGAGAAAAGAGCAATATAGACTCCAGATCTTGGCTAAGGCCTCCTTAGCTCAACAAAGCACTTGATGAAGGACACTCAGCCCAAATTTCAAGAAATTTGGGAAACGTTTTGCAAATTTTGAATTTTTGGCCTAAAAAACAGGTTTTTCTGCCTAGTGCGTCGCGCCACCTGGCGCACGATTTTGCTAGAGACCTCCTTTTGAGGAAAACTCAACATTTTTGGATTCCTCATGGAAAAATATGAATGCCCTCACATGGCCAGGAAATTTTGACAGGTTTTGAGCTTCCAAAAAGGTCAAAACACCTCAAAAATGACCTTTCTGCCCCTTTTTGGCCACACAGGAAGCAATGTTGGGAGAACTCATTTGTGGAGGGGCGAATGGAGACAAAATTCAAAAATTCCACTTGTTCTAGACATTAGACAGGTATACCTTTCCAACAAGCCCACTTGGAGAAAATTTGGTGCACGGGAAGACCTTCAAAAGCAGCTCCAAAGTAGCGCGGCGCACAGGGACAGGAGCGTGGCGCACAGGATGAAATTTTGTCATTTTGGTCAAAAAAATCTATTTTTTCACCTAGTTTCTTCTGAGTTTGACTTTTCTCTTTCTAATATTCAAACTCATGATGTAATTTGATGTGACTTGATGGATTTTGACGTAAGTAAATATGTTAAATTTTCACTCATAGAGGTAGATTCATCCATGAAAAGGTAGTTTGCAACTAAATGAATCAGTTTCCTAGTTTTTAGAGGCAAGCTATTCCACTACCTACTTTTTAGTTCTTAGTTTAGATCTTGTTGAAATAGCTCCTAAACTTATGAGCTCAACCCCTAAAGGCTAGGATGAGTTGTTTATTGCCTATATCTACTTGTTTTTCAGTCAATGGCAAATGTTGGACTCTTGCGAAAGCTTTGTAGCAGCATTGTACATTCATCTCTGCAATTTGGCAAAGGAATATACCAAGGTTTGTAGCACTTTGTGGGATTCTTATGGCAACTTGGTTTGGTATTGTGTTTCCTTCTGTAATTTCAAGTTTACGTTTGTTTTATGTACGCCATCATCTCTCTTTATTCATCTTAACTAAATAAAACAAGGATAAAGGTAGAATTCATTGAAGTTGCAGTGCTCTACCTAGGGTTTGTTTAGTTATTTATGTTTTCAGCTGTTTGAAGAGGATCCCTGAGACTCTCATGCCCTCTCCAACTCCTCACCAATCCTAAGACTCTCCATCTCATTCAATTTAAAGTACTAAACCATTTTCCTACCTTGCCCCACAGAAACCTCTGCAAGACTATGTCCAATCCCCATACCCAAATTTGCCTTTCACATTTGAGCCAGAAAAACATCATAAAATTCAATAAAACTCCTCTGAGCATATACCTAGCCTAAAATTAGTCTTTACATCAGTCATCTCAAGCTTCATTGGCTATAGTTTCCTAAGATTGACAAGGAGAGAGCCCTCTCCCGACCTGGTAGGGCTAGCTACCAGGTTAAGCGTGGTTTGATGTTACCCTAGACCTGCCTTTCTCAGCCTGAGATAGATTTAGGCCCTAACAGAAGGGGCAGTGTACTATCAGTTGGAGGATTTTTCCTATATGGGAAACTCATCCATGCAGAAGGAATTATCTCCTTCGGGATTGCGCAGTTATTTCAAAGGTTAGCGAGCAGTGTGTGAGGTAATTACACACAAGTGGCAGCTTGAGTACCTAGGAGAAACTGCGCAAGGAAATAGGAGGCTTGGAGGGAAGAGGAGAAGGTTTGGAGAAGCCTTTGGCTGTCTATGAGTAGTAGAGGGATTGTACTGAGAGCAGGATAGCTTGTGAGCTAATGCTTTGTGTAATCCAGACATTTTTCCACTTGTATGATAATACAGAGATCGGGGTTTTTAGCTGAGGTTTTCCCCAGAGTATTCTTCTGTGTTCATGTGTGATCGATTTCTCATTCTTAGTTATATGTGTTCTATTTGATCTTGCTCATAATCGATTAAGCTTCCACAAGTTTGTTGTAGAAGTAGATCTTGTATTTTTCTTTAGTATATTGCATAATCTGTTGATCTACAGTGGAAAATTTCTACAGCTGCCACATCTCTTCTCAGAGATAAGCTACCATCGCCCTACCTAGTTTATTTCCATTCCTATTTGTAAGCATATTTCAGTATTTCACATTAATGAAATGAAGTATTATTTCCGTTGCATCTCTGTTTTTATGGTTATCTCTATAATTCGTTGTGTTCCTGTTTAAATCTGGATCATTTAGGTTTGTGGGACCTTTATAATCTTATTTAATTCATTCACATCTCGATACCTCTTCTCATATATCTAGAACATCTCCTTGATATTCTTAATATTTTATAAGGAAAATACAAGTGTCCTTCTGCAATCAAATTCCTTTTATAACCTTCTTCTTATAAATTTGTAACACCATCTAACATGAAAGGAACTGATTCTTCTACATGACCAGACTCATCTTCTGATAGAATACAGTTTTCTTCAGACACATTGAGTGTTTCTTCATTCCTATGCTCTTGAAAAATATCATGGTTTATAGAACAAGAAGAAGCAAGATGGCCTATCTTCTTACACTTACAACAAAGTAGAAACTTACCTAGAGATTGAACTTATTCTTCATCTGCATTTCTTTCATTATTATCTCCTTCATGGAGGGCTTGTAGCTTATCCCATACATCCTTTGTAGTTTGCAACTTGTCCCATATATCCTTTGCAAATTCATACTACATGATATTCTCAAATTCTGAATTAGGTAGACTACATAAAATTTCATTCATAGCCTGAGAATTCTTATGCAGTTCTTGACTTAATGGGTGATGTTTAGACACATTTAGTATAGCCATTACACATTATTCAAAACATTAGATCCAAGAGATATTAATGTATATTTCATCCTTTCTTTCCATACATAGTAGTTTGCATCATTAAGCATAAGCACACTTTGATGATCCATGAATTATTTTGCATTTGATTTTCCTTTACCAACCATTGTTGATACTGCCACTACATCTTATACATTACTTGCATAGTCTTTTTTTTTTTTTTTGGAGATGTCTCCTTCTTATTCTTCCTTTTGTTTTCCAAAATTCATTTTATCTCCTTCCAGTTGTTAAATTGATCCTAAAGGACCTCCATTGATACCAATTGAGGGAAATATTAAGGTGGGGTGGGGGGGGGGAGGCGACGTGGTGGTGGGTTGAATCAGTATTTTAGTTATTATTACATATGTGTATTTTCAATTTAATTCAAAATTAAAGTATTAAGCATCATCAAGGAACACATATTCAAGTCATAAACATCATACACATGAACATTGAGATTTTAGGTGGAAACCGATAAAGGGAAAAAACCACCATACTTCTTCTCTTCTTAAATATTTCTTTATACGTGTTAATTGGCACTGACCAATAGGAAACACTCACTCCCTTCAGTATTTTGTTGGAACCCACTGGTAGGAAGCACCCACTCCCTTCATTGTTTCACTGGCACCTATTAGCAGGAAGCACCCACTCCCTTCATTGTTTCACTAACACCCACCAACAGGAAGCATTTACTTCCTCATATTAGTTTGTTGGAATTGACCAGTTGGATGGCAGAAACCTCAAAACCAATGTGGACCTCTCCTTCATCCATTTTAAAATTGGATCCATTATCTTTAGCATAATCAACATAAATCCCTTTAGAAAAATTGTTTTGTTCAACAACACACTCACTCTTGTATTAGAAACACATCAACAATAACAAT
This sequence comes from Pinus taeda, assembly GCA_000404065.3. Taxonomy (NCBI): domain Eukaryota; kingdom Viridiplantae; phylum Streptophyta; class Pinopsida; order Pinales; family Pinaceae; genus Pinus; species Pinus taeda. Next base: position 19,105 of record APFE031535834.1, on the reverse strand, counting down.
GATATTCTTCATCCATGCACCCATTCTAACAACATCTATCATAGCCAACAACAACATCAATAGTAACATAACAGTTGGTTCAAAAAATCACTCATCCATACCACTTCTTTCATTATTAATTCATCAACACCTCATTTATTATGTCTTAAATAGTCATACACTTTTGCACCAACAGCACCTGGGACAGTTAAGATCTCAAAAAAGAAAATCTAGTCTTCAAAAAATAACATAAACTCTTACAACAATTATTAAACCATTACTAGTCCCCAGTATCAGCGGCATAGGCATCAGACATTAGCAACAACTGCATCATCACTAGTTCAAAAATAAATTCAGTAAGAAAAGGCTTCACAAACAATCATTAGCATACTAACAAAAAGCCTAACTCAACACTACAACACATCATCACGCTCATGAACACATCCCTGCAACATAAGTTTTGAACAATAGAATCCTCAACATTTCCTGTAACATCAATATGCAACAACAACCCAGTCCTTAAATGTTAATTAGTAACTCTAAAAACAATTTCATCAAGATCAAATTCATCCTTTTTTTTTTTCCAAAGGAAAAATCGAACTTTTTATATATATATAAATAAAAAGTTACAAGCAGATGCATAAGCATTCAAAAAACGTTGTGAGAGAAAACATCACAACCACAGAGATACAACCTCTTCTCTAAAACCTGTCTTGGGACAGAACAAAAAGAGACCACAAACGCTGCCAAAGAACAACAGCGATGAAACTTTCAAAAAGTTTAAAGCTATATCGTCACGGCAGACTTCTCTGCCCCTGGGACAAAAACCAGCAGTGGAAACATAAACAAAAAACCTGTGCTGACGAAATAGCAAAACCGTCGAGAGGCCAAAAGTAAAGCGCCCATTACACCTGGGCCGAAAGATGAGAACACTGACTCAGCGGAAAGCAAGAACAGTGAGAAACAAGAAGTTTCATTTGTCTGAACTGAGTCTGTCATGAGAAAACAAAACCAAAAAAACCATTTAGACATATGGTGGCTGGGACGACTCCTGCGCATGACCGTTTTGGATCTCAGTCACTTGCCAAGAGCCCATATCCTGCTGCAAATCTTCTTTAGATAATTTGTCTGCATCTTCATTCCTGTTCCTGTAGATGTGATCCAAGAAAAAGACATTAAAAGACTGTTTTAAAATCATAATTTCCTCAAGAAGGGGGCTCAGCATATAATTCTGACATCTATTGGTTCCATTAACCCATTTTATCACATTTAGAGAGTCCCCATAGATCTGAATGGCGAAAATGTGTCTCTAAATAAGCCAACAAAGGAGAAATTTGAGAGCAGTCAGTTCGGCGAAGTTGTTTGTTCCCGGACCAATGCCAACTGAAGCTGAAATAGAGTGAGACTCATTTAAATGAATGACTAAACCTGCCCCAGCTTCGTTGTCTTGAGAGGCCCCATCAAAATAGGCCCATGGAATATTTGGTCTTATTTGTTCTTCCCTGTTTTGTGATTTTTTCCTTGACTCCACCGGTTCAGGAATACTGAGGAAGATAGCTGAGCTTTGTATGGCTATAGCTTCCGCTGGGATAAAAACCTCTTGGAAGATTGCTTTATTTCTGGCAATCCAAACTCCCCAGGATATTATAGGTGGGAGGTTTCTCAGGTTTCCCCCAGGATTCTGATTCCACCAGCGCTCCCATGCGACCGTCACGGACTCTCCTCCCCAACAGAGGTGCTTCTTGATTGATGCCTGCACCTCTAACCAAACCTTTTTTGTGAAAGGGCAGTGAAGGAAAAGGTGAGGTATATTTTCAGATTCATTTTTGCAAAGCGGACATCTGCTCGGCCCATGCATAAATCTTGCTTGGAGGACCTCCCAGGATGGTACCTTCTTCTTCATGAGGCACCAAAAAAACAGTCTGGATTTTTTTGGACATTCTAATTTCCACAGAGACTTTGACCACCAGACCGGTTCTTCCCATCCCTTCCTTGTCATTAGATAATTATAACCAGCCTTTGGGGTATAAGAGCCAGAATCTGCATGGGCCCAAACCAGCTGATCCGGCCTATCTTTTATCCTTACATTTGATCTTATCAGTTCTTGAGTAAAGGCATTCCAAACCTCCCACCAAACTGGGTCCAAATCGAGCTCTATTCCGGACTTCCAAGCTTGTCCCCATATTGAGGAATGGCCTATTTTCTCAATCTGGTGCAAGAGGAAAAGACCTTTTGTTTCTAGATGTGCAATGAGACCCTGGGGTAGCGCATAGCGATCATTACATCCCACCCAAGGGTCCTTCCCAATTTTTACATTTTCACCTCTTCCAACCTGCCAGGCCAACCCCTGTTCTATGACTTTGAAGGCTTCTGATGTAGCTTTCCATATTACAGATATGTTCCTTCCTTTTTTATTTGGATCCCTGATCCAGTCCTCCAGATTTATTGGGTCAATATATTTGCGCTTTACAACTCTTGTCCAAAGGTTTTCAGTTGCAATGATCCTCCACCCAGATTTTGCTGCTAAACAAGTACTAAAGTCATTAAGATTCTTTATTCCCCAGCCACCCCATTCCTTTGTTCTGGCTATCTTGTCCCAAGCTACCCAAGGAAGGACCGAGTCTTCCTTAGCCCCTGACCAAAGAAACCTGCTGCAAATTCTTTTGATCTTATGAAGAGTGCCTTTTGGAATCCAGGTCAACGCTGCCCAAAAGACAGGCATGGCTTGCAGGACAGAGTTTACTAGCGTCAATCTTCCTGCTCTAGACAGCCACTTATAACTCCAATGATTAATTTTTCCTTCGATTTTCGCCACCAACCAATTCCAGTCTTGTTTTTTATATGAGTTTGGTTTTAGCCAAAAGCCCAGATATTTGAAAGGAGAGTCCATGGTGCAAACTTCATAAGGAAGGATAGCAGTGATCTGGGCGCATTCATTTCGACTGAAACCTTCCATAATAAAATGGGATTTCCTGATATTGATTTGCATACTTGTGGCTTTCATAAATAAATCCAGGATGTTTTTTAGTTCCTTCACTTCATTCAAACTTCCGTTTGTAAAAAGCAGAATATCATCTACAAACAGAAGGTGAGAAATGAAAAGATTTATTGCGACTTCCAAACCTTTAATCAGACCTGTCCTTTTTGCTTCCATAATCAGTCTGCTTAGCCCCTCTGCCACCAGAAGAAACAACAGAGGAGATAAAGGGCAACCCTGTCTCAGGCCCCTTTGACCTTTGAAAAACGAAGACGCGGCCCCGTTGATTAAGACTGCAAAGCTTACACTGGTGACACATCCCATTATCCAATTAATGAACTCCAGCTTGAATCCTAGGTGAGTGAGAAGCATCCTGAGATATGTCCAGCATATCCTATCATATGCTTTCGACAGATCGATTTTTAACACAGCCCCTTTCTTAATTGTTTGTCTAATACTGTGGAGCGTCTCCTGAGCTACCCCAATGGCTTCATGAATCTGTCTCCCATCCAGAAACCCAAATTGTTCACTAGAGATATTTTTTGACAGAATGGGCTTCAACCTTAGGGCTATAATTTTTGCTATGATTTTGTAGATACAGTTGCAAAGGGAAATTGGTCTAAAGTCCTCGAAAGAGTTAGGGTCCTCTTTCTTTGGAATGAGAGCTATAAATGTGGCATTGAACGGGAGATGAATTTCACCTTTTCTTCTGGATTCATCCACCACTTCAGTTAGCTCATCACCTATCAACTCAAAAAAATGAGTGAAAAGTTCAATGGTCCACCCATCTGGACCTGGGCTTTTATCTTTTGCCATGGATTTGATAACATGCTCCACTTCTTCCTTTGACACCACCTCCGATAACCTACCAGCTTCCTCCTCTTCAACAAAACGGGGAAAACATTGGGCTGTTCTGATTATTTCTGCTAGAGTAATCCCGCCTTGAGCTGTAAAGAGGTTTTGAAAATGAGCCTTACCCATTCGAGATAGGTCCTCAAAAGATGAGGCTTCTCTCCCATTTTGATCCTTTAGTTTCCAAATAGTGTTGACACTTTTCCTGCCTTTTGCATAATTGTGGAAAAATTTTGTATTTTCATCGCCGGCCTTTAGCCAGATAGCCCTACTTTTTTGCCTCCACTCCTCTTCCTTGTCTAAAAGTATCTTACTTCTTTGTTTTTCTAGGTTCAGAATCCTCTCCTTTGACTCCTGATTTAAGTATCCATCCGCCTCAGGCTCCTCCAGCTCTCTCAAATTTTCATCTATGAGTAGGAGCTCTTCATTTTGTGCCTTCTTCCGAGCTTTAGCCCATTCAATAGTAGCTTTTTTGAGTCTTCGAAGATTATCCCATAAGAGCTCTCCTTTATTTCCACCTTGAGCATTGCCCGAATGTCTCCAAGTATCCCTGAAGAGTTTATTGAAAGATTCCTCCTGCAGCCATGCCGCATTAAATTTGAAAGGAGAAGCAGGTTTGGGAGGAGGTTTCTCGATCTCCAAGAGGATGGGAAAATGGTCAGAATTCCCCCCCTCCCCAACCCATTGCCTGATCATAGGGATGTCTCTCATCAAAAATTCATTTACTAGGAATCTATCCAGCCGCTTTGCCACCCTTCCCTCCCCTATTCTTCTATTCCTCCAAGTAGGCTTTGATTTAATTAGATTGACATCAATCAAACTATGAGAGTGGATTAAATTTGAGAAGAAATCCGAAAGAGGGTCTTCCCTGGCTGAAGGTCCCCAAGCTTCCGCTGTCCCAATAGAAAAATTGAGGTCTCCTCCCAGAATTAAACTTCTAGACTTTAATATCTCTTTGGATAGGAGATTGTTCCAGAACTGTTCACGCCCTTGACATGGCCCGTAGATGTTTAGTAACATGAGGGATACCCCCATTTCCGGGGACGAGATCTCCAAGCCAAGAACATGGGCCATGCCCCAGAAGCTATTGATTTGCATCCTTCCATCTTTAGCTCCAATAGCCAAACCCCCCGAGTGTCCTACAGCGTCAATGGCGTGAAAAGACCAACCTGGGAGGATGGATTTTAGCAAGCATTCCACCTCGACGCTCTTCCCAAGAGTTTCTTGCAAGAAAAGAATGTCCGGATTATATCGAAAGATTAACTCCTTTAGAGCCAGCTTTTTGGGCTTGCTGGCTAGCCCTCTACAATTCCAGGACAGCAAGATCATTTTACAACATGGTCAGGGGTATTTGCTGCTCTAAGCGCCCCAGTAATGGACATCTGTTTCCCATCAGCTACATCAAATTTGGCTTTGTCCTGGGCTTTGGACAGTAAAGAGATCCTACCCCTACCCTTTTTTTTTTATGGTTGGGGAAGGGAAGGGCCCAGACCTCCAATCGGATCAACAGATTCTATGGACTTACCCTGCCTTTTGACCTGGGATCTCAAGTTATAATGATGGCTCTGAGGAGAAGAGAGGTTTTGTTGGCTATGATTGGACACATCTTCGCTATGCAGATCAGAGACAGGAGAAGGCTCACAAGAAATGCCTACTGGATTTTTAACATCTTTCCTATACTCAGATATAACAATGTTTGAATTAAAACAGAGATCAGGAGACTGAGGAATAAGAAAGAGATTTTGGATCGTACCAGAAGGGTCCACGAGGGTGTCGACAGCATCCCCAGCAGTATCTCCAGCATTCCTTCCCTTGACGTCCGACATAAGAGGGGACTGATCTTTTACCGCTTCAGACTTGGGGAGCTCTCCTGCGCTGTTCGAATTTCCGGAGATCCTGACCCTTTCTTCCATCACCGCATCCCTCTGAGATTCCTTTGCATCAAAAACCTGGTCCCTTCTCAATTTCTTCTCCCTCTGCTCCTCTGTGTTCTGAGATCTTCTCCTTCTTCGGTTTCCCATTGGACATTCCATTGCCAAATGACCGTAATCATGGCACCTATAGCACCGAAACGGAAGGTACTCATAGTCCAGGGCCCACAAAGACATATTCTCCGTATTCCAATCTTATGGATTCCGCCAGTCCCTCCTTAGGATTCAGACGTACCAGGATTCTTGCCACTGCTCTCTCGAAAGTATGAATAAAAGACATGTCGGCCTCCAGATAGGTACCCAGCAAATTCCCAATGGATTTAAATACAGATTCAACCCATAGAAAGGGAGGAAGCCCAGGTAAACGAACCCATACTGGAAATTCATCTGCCTTCTCCTTATTTGCATCAAAATTTGGCGACCACCTCTGAAAAAGGACTGGGCGATTTCCAATGATCCAGTTCCTCTCAGCCACCCAGTCTGCATCTTCTTTTTTTGCAAAGCTCACCATGAACCAACCCTTTACCAAACGGGCCACTCTGAAGGGGTTTAAGAGAGATTTTTTCCATTGTGTTTCTGCCCACTGATTTAAAGCTTTTCCAGAGAGGGCTCTCCCTCTAATCCTTCCTACCAGTGTACATTCCGCCACCATCAGAGCTTCCTGGACTTGAACATCCATACCCAGGACCAGATTACCCTCAAAATTCTTCTTCTTCAGAGAGAACTCCTTCTTTTTTCGGTTTGTTTCAGACTTTTCTTGTCCCTTGACTGAAGGACTTCCCAGTAGATTATTATTGATACAGTCTTGATTCTCTACTGGGGCCTGAAAAGATTTATCTCCTCGCGAATCTTGAAGAGTCTCACTCAAGGTCGCCTGCTCAACAGAAGCCTGATCCGAACGCTCGAAGTCTGTTTTATTTGGTGGGCTGTTTCCAATCTTCTCAAACCTTAAAGCCTTTATCCCTTCAGGAGAACACCCATGGTTATTTTGATATTGGAGAGGAACTTTAACGGGTGACCGACGAAGGGTATGCTTGCTTCCTTGCTCAGTGATCAGACTCCCTCCTTTTAGACCTGCACCCTCCGAGACCCAGAACCCCTGCTTGGACGGGACGTTAAGAATATCTTCCAACCCACCTGAGAACCTGGATGGGCCTGAGAGGGTTTTTACTTTGTTCCCGTGAATTCCTACCGAGACCTGTAAAGGGTTCTTTTCCAAATGCAGAGGGTAAATTTGATCCTTCCTTCCTTTGGTAGCAGAGACGTCCACATCTGCCTTGCCCCCTAAACGCTCAGGCAAACCCTTAAGATTCCACGCGTCTTCCTCTGCTGGGACCACCTCAGTTAAACCGCCGAAAAACCTAGTGAGGTTCTGAGCCGTTACTTCTTTTCCCCAGACAGACAGCAAGTCTTCCGGCGCCGGCTCCAAGTCTATCGCGTCCCCGGGGTTTACCATGGTGAAAAACAACTGTAGTAAAATGGACTTGATTACCGCCTCCCCTGCCTGCCGTTTTCTGCTGACGGTGCCTCTTCGGAACGTGAAGCGCCGGTTCCTTGCCCTGTAGATGCCTCCACGAAAAAACGCCGTCTACCTTCCCCGAGCCTTGATATGAAAACCCCCAGGATTTGTTTAAAACGCCCATTCAAGCAACGCTAATACGGACCCCTGCTTATTCCGGGGAAGGATTAACCAGGTCTTTTAGCATTAAACCTATACCTAACACACTTATTCGAAACCCTTTTTTCGCCTTCTCGCCTCGAGGCTACCGCCACCCTGACTGCCCCGTACAGGAGCTGTCGCTTCTGCCAGGACTGACCTCGTTCCATACCTGCAAGCATTCCACCTCGACGCTCTTCCCAAGAGTTTCTTGCAAGAAAAGAATGTCCGGATTATATCGAAAGATTAACTCCTTTAGAGCCAGCTTTTTGGGCTTGCTGGCTAGCCCTCTACAATTCCAGGACAGCAAGATCATTTTACAACATGGTCAGGGGTATTTGCTGCTCTAAGCGCCCCAGTAATGGACATCTGTTTCCCATCAGCTACATCAAATTTGGCTTTGTCCTGGGCTTTGGACAGTAAAGAGATCCTACCCCTACCCTTTTTTTTTTATGGTTGGGGAAGGGAAGGGCCCAGACCTCCAATCGGATCAACAGATTCTATGGACTTACCCTGCCTTTTGACCTGGGATCTCAAGTTATAATGATGGCTCTGAGGAGAAGAGAGGTTTTGTTGGCTATGATTGGACACATCTTCGCTATGCAGATCAGAGACAGGAGAAGGCTCACAAGAAATGCCTACTGGATTTTTAACATCTTTCCTATACTCAGATATAACAATGTTTGAATTAAAACAGAGATCAGGAGACTGAGGAATAAGAAAGAGATTTTGGATCGTACCAGAAGGGTCCACGAGGGTGTCGACAGCATCCCCAGCAGTATCTCCAGCATTCCTTCCCTTGACGTCCGACATAAGAGGGGACTGATCTTTTACCGCTTCAGACTTGGGGAGCTCTCCTGCGCTGTTCGAATTTCCGGAGATCCTGACCCTTTCTTCCATCACCGCATCCCTCTGAGATTCCTTTGCATCAAAAACCTGGTCCCTTCTCAATTTCTTCTCCCTCTGCTCCTCTGTGTTCTGAGATCTTCTCCTTCTTCGGTTTCCCATTGGACATTCCATTGCCAAATGACCGTAATCATGGCACCTATAGCACCGAAACGGAAGGTACTCATAGTCCAGGGCCCACAAAGACATATTCTCCGTATTCCAATCTTATGGATTCCGCCAGTCCCTCCTTAGGATTCAGACGTACCAGGATTCTTGCCACTGCTCTCTCGAAAGTATGAATAAAAGACATGTCGGCCTCCAGATAGGTACCCAGCAAATTCCCAATGGATTTAAATACAGATTCAACCCATAGAAAGGGAGGAAGCCCAGGTAAACGAACCCATACTGGAAATTCATCTGCCTTCTCCTTATTTGCATCAAAATTTGGCGACCACCTCTGAAAAAGGACTGGGCGATTTCCAATGATCCAGTTCCTCTCAGCCACCCAGTCTGCATCTTCTTTTTTTGCAAAGCTCACCATGAACCAACCCTTTACCAAACGGGCCACTCTGAAGGGGTTTAAGAGAGATTTTTTCCATTGTGTTTCTGCCCACTGATTTAAAGCTTTTCCAGAGAGGGCTCTCCCTCTAATCCTTCCTACCAGTGTACATTCCGCCACCATCAGAGCTTCCTGGACTTGAACATCCATACCCAGGACCAGATTACCCTCAAAATTCTTCTTCTTCAGAGAGAACTCCTTCTTTTTTCGGTTTGTTTCAGACTTTTCTTGTCCCTTGACTGAAGGACTTCCCAGTAGATTATTATTGATACAGTCTTGATTCTCTGCTGGGGCCTGAAAAGATTTATCTCCTCGCGAATCTTGAAGAGTCTCACTCAAGGTCGCCTGCTCAACAGAAGCCTGATCCGAACGCTCGAAGTCTGTTTTATTTGGTGGGCTGTTTCCAATCTTCTCAAACCTTAAAGCCTTTATCCCTTCAGGAGAACACCCATGGTTATTTTGATATTGGAGAGGAACTTTAACGGGTGACCGACGAAGGGTATGCTTGCTTCCTTGCTCAGTGATCAGACTCCCTCCTTTTAGACCTGCACCCTCCGAGACCCAGAACCCCTGCTTGGACGGGACGTTAAGAATATCTTCCAACCCACCTGAGAACCTGGATGGGCCTGAGAGGGTTTTTACTTTGTTCCCGTGAATTCCTACCGAGACCTGTAAAGGGTTCTTTTCCAAATGCAGAGGGTAAATTTGATCCTTCCTTCCTTTGGTAGCAGAGACGTCCACATCTGCCTTGCCCCCTAAACGCTCAGGCAAACCCTTAAGATTCCACGCGTCTTCCTCTGCTGGGACCACCTCAGTTAAACCGCCGAAAAACCTAGTGAGGTTCTGAGCCGTTACTTCTTTTCCCCAGACAGACAGCAAGTCTTCCGGCGCCGGCTCCAAGTCTATCGCGTCCCCGGGGTTTACCATGGTGAAAAACAACTGTAGTAAAATGGACTTGATTACCGCCTCCCCTGCCTGCCGTTTTCTGCTGACGGTGCCTCTTCGGAACGTGAAGCGCCGGTTCCTTGCCCTGTAGATGCCTCCACGAAAAAACGCCGTCTACCTTCCCCGAGCCTTGATATGAAAACCCCCAGGATTTGTTTAAAACGCCCATTCAAGCAACGCTAATACGGACCCCTGCTTATTCCGGGGAAGGATTAACCAGGTCTTTTAGCATTAAACCTATACCTAACACACTTATTCGAAACCCTTTTTTCGCCTTCTCGCCTCGAGGCTACCGCCACCCTGACTGCCCCGTACAGGAGCTGTCGCTTCTGCCAGGACTGACCTCGTTCCATACCTGTAACGGAAAAGAGCTAGTCTGGTTCTTAGGTGACCTCAGATCGAAACCGGGTGCCTCCGTATCGCTCCATCCAAGTTAGGTAAAGCCCCATGGTTGAAATGTGTTACAAACTGAAGATTTTTAATTACAAGGTTGAAATTTTTTCAAATTCATCCTTTTAAACAATACAACAAAAACATTAAATCTAAATTCTGATCAACCCAATACTAACACTTCTAACCATCCTCGATAATAGACAATTATCATCTTCAATAATAATCCTATGACAACATGTTGTACACCCTTGTGAATTAAATATCTCTTAAACAATCCCTTGTAACCAAACCAGTCAATAACAACTTTACAAATCATCAAGCTCATTAACAACTTCAATCTTGAGTAATAATTTTGTCTTAATCATTATATAATTAACCAAGAAAAAAAAATAATTACTCCTTTCATATAATGGTCAACTTATGTTTTTTTCTCTGATCCTAGGAGCCAAACAACTCCTTTCATCAGCACAAAATTAACAATTTTCACACCCAAAAATATTATACCCCTTACTTCATTATTGACCAAAGACTAAATATTTAAGTAAAAAGGAATATTAGTTGTGCCACACAATGATCAATATTACTGTTGACTTGTACATACCAAAAAAGTAGATCTGGAAAAATAAATGATCACCAACACCTTCATTAGCATAAAGCATATCATCACGACAAACCTTGAACAAAACCTCTAGCAACACTATGAAATCAACACTTTGATGTATAAAATAACTTCAGCAATAATATTATCATAACAAACTTACTCCATACATTATGTATGCAGTAGCATCCTATAATATAAAGCATTCTAAAAACCTCTTGAACTTAGCTCATACAGTGCTTTCACAAAATAATCATTAAACGAATTTCTTTGTAACAAATAAAATGCATACAATATTGTAGCACATAAGGCTTGGGCTAAGCTTGCTCAAAATTCAACACATTCCATCTAAAAGATTCAACCCTATCAAAATAAGAGAATTTTGATCTAAGTAAATCCTTGTCAGTTGATAATCAAATGGACCCTTCAAGAAATACAATCACGTATTTGCTTGACAATCTTTGGCCCTACATAAAATTGTTTCAACTTCACTCATCAACCTTGAAAGAAAATCAATAGATCCCAAACATAATTGTGGACAATGTGATCATGATCGTAATGGTTTTTCCATACTTCTTTTGTCTACAGTCGTTACTAGGCAACTGAGATATAAAAAAATTAACTACCATCACCCTGAAGAATTCATTAGGGAAAATATCCTTCTAAGCATGAACAATAAGGTTTTCAATAGTCACATAGGCTAACACCTACTCAGAAAAAACTCAACTTGCTTTAGTTTGAGCAAAGTATTCATACGATTTATTATGTCTTCCAATCACACTCATCAAGGTAAATTATATTTTTTTCCAATCACACTCATTGAGCCATAGCATAGTATTCATACAAATTACTGTTGCTACCAATCGCACTCATTAGGGCATAGTATGCATACTAGTTATAATTTATACCAATCACACTCATTCAACCAGAGCATGGTATTCATACAAATTGTGTAGGAATAAGGAATTACTTAGAGGGGGGTGAATCAATAATTATGAGATTCTTGATTCTTTTTCCTAAATATGCTTTTAGTCCCTTTTTATGTTCTGTTACTTATGAGAGAATTCATTCATAGAGAAAGTGTGAAACAAGTTTAAGCATTCATGTTCATACAACCAATCACATGAGTAGCACACACATTTGACACCGGTGTTTTCACGTGGAAACCCAGAGGGAAAAAACTACCAATTTGTTGCTTGTTTAGGATGTGATTTAAGCACCTACTTAATTATATCAATTTTTCTGTGAGTACCCACTCAAACAAGGCACCGACCCCCTTAGGTTAGCAAGAAACAACTTGCCAAGAGGCACCAACCTCTTCTGAGTGCATGCACCAACCTGTTCTTGACATTGTTCTACTAATTCATATGATTTTCAAACTGAAAACATAAGCATATACGTTTATAGAAAATACAAATTTGGTTGTTTGCAAAAATAACTTCTACTCTCAGTCCACTACTTTTCCACAAACTCCCTTTGGTCTCATATAGCTTCTCTTTGCTCACTGCTCACTGTAACATATCTTGAACACTCTGCCTTCTCTCGCACAGGCTCTCTGCTGCAGCCTCTTCAACTCTGTCGTTGTTGTTCTTCTCACAGCACTCACGCTACTCTTACTACACAACACACTCTCTGCTCACATTGTTCTTGCTGCTCATCACTCTGCCTTCTCACAAAGGTCTTGCCCCTCAACGCTTCAACAATATGCTCTACACCCCACTTTGCTCGATGGAAATCGATGGTTTTGATCCTTTGATGCACACTACACAATGTTGTCTTTGTTGCCTTGTCCATACTGCCCAATTGTACTTCAGCATGGCTCCTCTTGTTGTTGTTGTGTCTTCTAGTTGAATTTTTCTATGGAATTAAACACAGAAATGAGATTTCGAGTTCTTTATTGACTCCCTGTGTAATCTTCATGTTATAGCCACTACAACAACACCCAAAATTTTGGGCTTATTCAAAATTTTGGGTCCCCCCCCCTACTTGCCTAAATCCATAAGGGTTATGATCGGGTTTCAGAATTACTCAATCTCCCCATGACACATTCCTATTAAACCATATCGGTGTACACCCTTCACATGATGCATGTCATCTTTACTCTTCTTGACTTACCTCGTACATTGACCTTGTAATTGCATTAGAGTTTTAGGGCATGTATTGCTTTAGTGATGAATTAAAAATATGGTGTGTCCTCAAGCCTCTATTTCTCTACCATTTACATTGTAACAAAGTGAAGACATCATGTATTAATGGTTAGGACATCACTCAAGTTTCATTAGGGTTTGTAAAATTCTACCTTTCCTATGCATCTTTAAAACCCTAAATTTTCATGATTAAGGATCCTACCATGATTTGAATTAATCTTCACTCTATGTAACTCAATTCACAAATGCTTCAAGGAATTCACACTATGATTACATCATCACCATGGGCAACACGATATCAAACTTGCTTACAATGAGTGGTTTCATTAAAATGCTCAAATTTTAAATTGGTCTCCAAATTAAAACATGTTTTGCTTAAACCATACAATTTGTAACATATTGATTTCGATTATTTATTGTTATTTATGTTATCACACATTCACTCCTTAAGTGGATTGTTTATTATTATTATTTTCAATGCTCTCTCATCAAACATATGACTATTGTGTAATAATTTTTATTTCATTTCCTGGTAAGAAATTGGTAAAGGTGGCTGAATAGATATTAAACGATGTAGCATTGAAGTAATTTTATGAAGATGAAAGCTTGGTTCCTCCACATAAGCTTCACGTTGCTTTCCCGGACCATGGCAATGTTTCATTGAAAACAAAATCTTTAACGTCGATGAGATAAAAGGTTATAAAGAGATACATAGGGCTCCATACACATAGTTCATAAAAGATTCATACGCAGGGTACAGTGTAGTCATGGCACACAACAATCGTTGACACTCTTGATGTATATAGATCTAGTAGTGTAGATCATATGAAGGAATCCGTAGTAGGGTATGGTGCAATCATGGCACGCAGCAATCGTTGAAACTCTTGATGTATGCGGATCTGGAAGCATAGATCAGGCTACCGCGTAGAGTGGATCTAGCAACATAGATCTAGGCATATAGACTTTGGTCATACAGTTTCATGAAGACTTCTTCATGGAAAGAGTTAGCAGTCTATGTAGACTCTATACGATGCAGGTCATGGAGACATCAATGCAATGTCATGGATATACACAGTCATGAAGACATAACAATATCAGGCATACTTGTGAAGACAAGAGTCTATGACACTCTTTGTCTCAGCCTACAATCATAGTCCCGTCATAACCATGATGAGAAGGATTCCATTGATCCCATAGAAATGCACGTCATAGTGATTTTAGTCATAATAAAGGATGCCTAGAATGAACGGTCTAATATCATCTATAGCAAGTGCAGTTGCAAGGATATGTAGAAACCATCTCTGTAAGCAATCTAAATAAGAAGCAAAATAATGATAAATGAGATCATGGGTAGCATGATGATGAATGATATCATGAGTATGAGCAACATAATGACGCATGATGATATGATCATGGGTAGCATGATGATGAATGAGATCATGAGCATCGGGATCTTGATTATGAATAAGACCATGAACGATGCAGCATTATGAGCAACATGAAGATGAAAGTAGCTCAATCATCAAGGTTCAACCCATGTGACAGTACAGCAAGGTGTCACATGGTAATGTGTAGCAAATAAACGAGATGCAACACTATGATAGGTGAAAGTGTCACCTTAGAGAATAAATTGAAGAAATATGTCTTCAACTTACTCAATGCATTCCGATGAGGGCGATTGGAATTTAATCAACAAAGGGTTTCAAATCCGTCTGCGTATGATCGGAAGGATGGATAAGCATATAATACATATCCATTGCAAACATAAAACAAGGCACATTATTTGTTGCATGACATGGCGGTGGGTATTTGAAATTAATAAATGGTTAATGCTTCTAAGTTTACAGCATCATGATGGAGGAGGAATTAATGTGTATTCCAAAATGCTTAAATGATAAAGGGTGTCAAAATTGTGGTTAAAGGTGACACAAGAAAGTCAACAACGTACTTTAATAATATTTAAGAGGAAATGGACATATTCCAACATAAATCTTCAAATCCAAATGATTGTTCCAAAGTATCACCTTTTGAAAGACGAAATCCTCCAACACCACTAAGCGCATGCCAACTCACGTTTCAAGTGGAAGAGTACGGGTTGAATGTTACAGCAACAGACTCGTGTTCTGGTTGTTATAATCTGAGCTGCCATCATGATTGCGTAATTGCAGGGTGGACTGCAACCTATTGCAAGAGCAAAAGGGCAAATAGACAAAGTAACATTGAAGACTGATAAAAGGGAGGGACGTGGGACACATTGTCAAATATGCTGAGAGAATCTGAGGTTGTTGAATCATGTCAGGGCCTTAAAACATTCAAAGGATAGTGATGACGTGTTCAGGGCCTTAAAAGTTAAAACATTCAAAGGATAGTGATGACGTGTTGAGGGCCTTAAAACATTCAAAGGATAGTTGTGACGTGTTGATGGCCTTAAAAGTCGTAGTCGGAGCAACACATACGAAGGGTGGACAAGGTGGTGCATGTGCCACATATTGGCGTGAGTTAAGAAATGCCATCAACCCCTTGATGGCTTGTATGCAATTGAAGGACTAACACGCGGATGCGAGGGAGGAATTTAGACTGCAAACCAATGTGAGTGTCCACGAAAATATTATTTCAAAGCTGATGAGCTCTCTGAAAGTATCACACTGTCTGCAAAGCCACTGATCAATACAACACCAAGTTTTCAAAAGGATTACGCAAAAAATTAGCGATGGAGTCATTTGGGGGTAAAACCAGAGCTTGTTTTGCTGCTTAAGTGGATGCTCAGACTGTATGCCAAGAGCGTTGAGGTCTTTAGTAAGATAATGGCTCACCGTTAAGATCTTGGCAATCGCAATTCTTTTGGAGAGGTTGGAAGTAGCAAAGTCGCATCTTAGATTCGACTTGGAAGTGTGACCAACTTTCAGGTTTCAACGCCTTCCACCTGAGTCGCTGGGTACTCTATGCTGCGACTATGTGACTTTCAGTGAGTCGCACTGCAACCTAGGTCACCAGATTGCGCTCTTATGCCTTAGGAAAAGTAGCCAAGTGATGTGACTTTGCCAGTGTGCAACTATGCAACCTTTCCTACTTCACGGGTGGCTATGTCGGTGCAATGGTCTATTTGAAAGCTCATTTTCTGCATTTCCAGGTCTATCATATTGTTTGGATGATTGAGAAAATGATACAAATTCAAGAAGAAACTTAGAGTGCCTCACGACTACGACGAAAGGGAAAGCATTCATTCACTCCCATAAACATGGCACAAGAGGCATAATGGTGAGCAAGCATCCTAACCCTGGATTTCATAAATGCCCCCTGCCTCCGCAAATGCTATTTAAAAGAAGACAAAATAAGTATGACATTACACACATGAAACATAAGAAACCGTGCTCCCCTACCCTTAAACCTGTGCCATGCGAGTGACCCAATATTCAAAATTTGTGCTAAAGTACTGTGGGAAGGCAGGTTGATGAGTAAGAAGTGGTGCTGAGTTTTTTCACATGCATAAAACATTGACAAAGGGGATGATCACATCAAAGGCGTGCAATACCATGCAACAGGAACCGCAATGGATAACACATAAAAAAAAGCATTACATAAATTGAATTGTAGGACCATACAGTGCTCCAACACGTCACAACTTTAGGAAACGATATTTATAAAAGGGAAGTGTCAAGATCCAAATTATGGTTAATGCCTTGCATTGGATCAATATATGCAACAATAATGTCAACGTTGTTCCAATAGTGATGTGGCGATGTACTCAAAGGCAAGGACATGTTGAGGTATCAAACAACACCATGACACAACAATCGAAAACGGTATATTATAAACGAGCATGTGTGCAATAAAGTGCATGTTAAGGGATTGAAATATGGAAGAAGATGATTGTTATGCATATGGATGCTCGATCAAAAGTGATGGAAAAGGAAATCAAGGAATATAATAAGGACATAATCAAATTCATGAAGGAATGATGTAGAAGAAGGAATTATGGCACTGAGTCGGTTATTTTTTCATGGATTTTTAAGGAAATCTATATTAGCTTATTTTCTTGAATCGTAAATGCCTACTCCAGCTGTGGCATTGGAAATGCATTTAACACTCTCCCTATGGATACTATCAAGCCATAGATGAAAAAGTGTCTTAGGAAACCTAGAAGCCTTATTACAATGTCATAGCACCAGAAAGGACTATACACCGGTCCAAAGTTGTTTTTTGTTCTTCATGAGTATTTTTACATTTATACTATGGTTCTTTTATTATAAATGAGTATAACCATTGTAATTTTCTTGTAGGGTGAAGAAGGACAAAATGCCAACCTATGTAGGATTTTTCCACAATAGCTACACAACTAGGGTTTCAATGAGCTTGAAATTGGGTCCACTTAGCCTCCTAAAATCTAGTGGCAATGTGAGGAGCACAATGACAGGAGATGATTGAATGCAAGCGAGGAACAATAGCAAGAATTTCAACTATTCATGCAGGTCTTCATGTTGTCACAACAATGTTGGAAACAAAGAATCAACCCTAGGATTTCTCGAAACTTCTCTTTTCTCCTCACATTCTCTCTTCGATCAGTGTGCAAATGTTCTCATCATGATGTCAACATTTATGTTGAGATCAATTTAGCATGTACTAAGCAATAGGCATGATAGAGAAGTGAGGAAGTTCAAGACTCATGAGGGGAGGTCAAGGGTGAGGGCAGGTGAATAATCACCTCATCTCTATAAATATGCCCTCATGCATCATTGGGAGAGGAATTTAGCACTTGAGTTGAGGCTAAGATTAGATATTTAATTTGTGCTTGAGAGTTAGAGGCAGTCAAGTCTTGGCAGCTAGTAGAGTAACTTGTAGTGAGGCTAGGGTTTTGCATTTGGTAGTGATATAAGCATCCCATGTTCCACTGTTGGGTTTGGACTAGTTGCAAGATATGTACTTGAAGTTGCAGTATCATTAATCATATGTTCAACATGTTCGTCACTGATTCCCATGCTTACCAAAACCAGAGGATCTACATTAATGGATATGCACACATTGAACTTGAAATTGAAATTGTGAAATCCATCTGTGCTGGTGTTTTTTTGGGTACAATTTGCTACCGGGAAGGATGTGTAATATGCCCTAAACGAAGGTTTATGGTTTTGGGGCAGCACAGGAATTTATAACTCTATGGTTTTTTTTGGTTTGATGTTAATATGATGGTGATCTACAAAATGCCGGTTTGGTTCAGATTACACAATTTTTCTTTTCTGTTTTGGCACCACCAAGTTTTAAAAGTAATTGGAAATTACTTAGAAAAATATGTAAAGGTGGATTTAGATAGATCTTGAAAGGAAATTTTTACCTTTGCTAAGATCTGTGTGGAAGTAGACATAAGTAATGGTTTATTAGATCAAATCCACTTAATTCATGACAATCTTCAATGGACCTAAAATTTAGATTTGTACCTGTCTTCAAATAAGACATCTACAAAATATGTGTCCACAAGCAAAGTAAGACCCAAAAAACAAAAAAAAACCAACCCAAAAACTAAAAGGTTAGCAATTTCAGAAACATATTCTTTAGATGAAGAGGATTCCCTTAGAGGAAGAGGATAACCAATTAATGATCAATCTTAGGAATGTTCAAAATCCACAAGGAGCACCCGTGGATGGAGGGGTTGAGCAGAAGGGATCAATGCCTCAAAGTACGCAAATGACGAAAAATGGAACATCCATAGTTCTATTGTAGCACATCGAATCACCTCCTATAGAAAAAGAGACAAGAGGCATTAAGAGAGTTCATGTATTTGAGAGTTCGGACTCAGAAAAGATGTCTTTTTGAAGGCAACAAAGAATCAAATAGAGACTTTGGAAGATTGTAAATTCCACTTTCATTCAAAGTGTTTGGTGAAAAGTAGAAAATGGTAGTTAAGTGTCCCTACACTTAGCCCCAAAATGTAATTTTTATTTGTCATTTTCCTTGGCCTTTGCTCACGATTTTTTTTTCTTTATGGGGACCTTCGCTTTTTGGAGTGTTTATTGGAGCCTTGTGCTCAGTTTTTTTTAGGTCTTTTAACTAACATATTTGAATGCTCTGGAGCATTTGTAAAATGTAAATTTTTTCTTATTTTTCCTGTTGAATAAAATTATGATTTTTTTGATTCGAAAAAATAGATTCAACCTCTTGAAAATCCATTGAATACATGGTATAAA
>APFE031535833.1:60615-104672 GCA_000404065.3 Pinus taeda | reverse complement strand
GTTCGAAGTGAAGGAGGAGCTCATCCGGATCGACGAGGCTGGACTACTACAACAGCGTTGGACTACAGGTAGGATCTAAAACACTTGATATCTCGTGTGATAAATGCATGTTTAGAGAAGGATTGCTCTTAATTGTCTTGTTTGTCACTAGAAAGTCTTAGGCTTCTAGGGAGTTTGGTTTTGTCCGCAAGATTAACTCTTTCCGCATGACAATCAGGGAACTGGTTTTCTACTGTTGCCAAGTCGTCTGTCTTTGGAATTTGTGAAAGGAAGTCTACTACTGGATTTTCTTTTCCTGGTCGATCTTTGATTGTTATGTCAAATTCCTGCAAAAGGATCAACCATCTTGTCACTCTTCCATTTGTAACAGGTTTATTAGCTAGATATTTAATAACAGAGTGATGAGTATACAAAACCACAGGGTATCCTGTTATATAATGTCTGAATTTATTAATAGCATAGATTACAGCCAAAAATTCCTTTTCGGTCACAGTGTAATTCAATTCAACCGGAGATAGATTCTTGCTGATATAATATATTGCATAAGGTTTATTATCTTCCTCCTGGCGGAGAACTGCTCCAATGGCTGTATCTGAAGCTTCAGATGAAATCTGGAATGGAAAATCCCAATTTGCGCCCCGTAATACTGGGGCTATTGATAAAATCCGTTTTAAATATTCAAAAGAAGTGTCACATTTGCCAGTCCACATGAAATCGATATTTCCTGTTAATGCATATAATGGTGCAGCAGTTTGAGAGAAATTATTTATAAATCTCCTATAATATCCAGAAAATCCCAAGAAACTGCGTACCTCAGTTTGTGTGGAGGGGGTAGGTATTAAAAGAATTATCTGAATTTTTGTTGGATCTACTTGAATTCCAGCTGCTGAGATGTAGTGCCCCAGGATGAGGCCCTCAGTCATCATCATGTGGCATTTTTCATGGCTTAAACAAAGTCTGGTAGCAATGCATCTTTGCAAAACATTCTCTAGTGTTTGTAATGCCGACTCAAAGTCATCTCCGTAAGGTGTAAAGTCATCCATGTACACCTCGAGCCCTTCATTTATAAAGTCTGAAAAAATGTTGAGTATAGCCCTCTGGAATGTGGTAGGCGTGTTGCACAATCCAAAAGGTAAGACCTTGTAAGAAAATGTCCCCCACAGGTAGGTAAAGGTAGTCTTATCCTAGTCTTCAGGGGCAATTTGAATTCGATTGTAGCCACTGAAGCCGTCGAGGAAAGAAAAGAATTTTTTTCTTGCCAATGTTTCCAAGACCTGGTCAATGAAGGAAAGTGTAAAATGGTCTTTTTGGGTTGCATTATTAACCTCTCTATAGTCAACACATATACGTAACTTTCCATTCTTTTTAGGCACCACTACTAATGGAGAGACCAATTTGCTATCAGATATAGGATAGATGAAATTTACATCTAGCAATTTTTATAGTTCATCTTTAACAATATCTTTAAGGTGAGGGTTTAACCTCCGTTGAGGTTGTCGAATGGGCCTCACATCTTTCTCTGTATAGATGTGGTGCATTCGTAATTGGGGATCAATCCCCTTCATGTCTGGGTAATCCCATGCGAAAGCCTCTTTATATTTTCTCAGAAGTTGAACAAGCCTCTGCTCCTAGTCATCAGTCATGTTTTTGTTGATATTTAAGGTTTTCCCTGGCTCAATTTCTATGGTTCTTCTATTATAAATAGAAGTTGTTGGTATTGACTGGTCATTAATATCTTTTAAGGGATCTTATTCAATTTTGTTATCCAGGGCTGCTTCGATCATGTGACATTTTGGATGGGATACGACATCTAGTTGGTTAATGTAAGTGTTAATGATGTAATCTTCTGTTTGATCCTTGAATTCGATAGCATATTCTATAGTTAGTGGTGATCTAATGTTTTCAGTTAGATATGATACAGGTTGTTTTCTAGTTTTTATTATTGTTAAACTTGGCTGAGCTGGAGGAGAAGGCTAAATTCTTCACATTACTACCTCTTACTATAGTCATGTTGCATGTTTGACAGCTTATGTAAGCATCTGCGGTTGCTAGCCAAGGTCTTCCTAGAATTAGGGGGTGTCCATCTAGCCGGTTTCTAGGATTGATGATCAAAAAATCTACTGGGTATTACCAAGAATCTATGGACACCATTACATCCTGTAATGTGCCTTCTCGTTTGACTACTGATCGGTCAGCCAGTTCCAACAAGGACGTGATTTGGTCCAAGGATGTAATGCCAAGCTTCTGACAGGTTGTTGTTATGAGAATATTGATTGCTTCTCCTAGGTCAACTAATGCATTTGGGAAGGAGAATCCATTTATTTGTATCGTGACTATAGGGTTTCCTGGGTCCTCATATTTTATCGATGTTTCTATGTTTGATAATAAATCAGACAAAGTACTGATTACATGGACAGTTAGGGTTGTTTTTACTCTCCTCTTCGGCTTTTTCGTTCACAATTCCTTAATAGTTTTTGCATAAATTGGAATGTCCCGAATAGCCTAGAGAAGAGGTATTTTTACACAATTTTTTCAATTCTCCTAGAAGATCAAAATCAGGATATTCGATTGAGCGGGGTATATATAATCTCTCTGGGAATGGTGGAGAAGAGGTAATAGTTTTATCATGTCTTTTCTATTTAACCGTATTCTCCACTTGTGGTGCTTGTTCTACAGGTAACATATCTTCAATTTGTATATTTTTATCCCCCCTATGACTCTATTATCTGTCTAGACCTTAATTTAAGCTCATTACACTCCCTCAACTCAGTTTCTGACTCTGGTCCTTCAATAATTTGCAGATTGGACCGGTCTATTGTTGGGGTTCGGGTTGGGCTGGGCTGGGAGTTGTGGTCGTAGGTTGGTCTAAGGGTTCTGTTGCAATGTGTAGGGTGCTGATAGTGTGGGTTGAGGTAGGGGGATTGTTCCTACTGGCTAGTTTGTAGGTCTTTGCCAGCTTGACTTCCAACTCTGGTTTTGTGAAGTGGAGGGTGGCCATTGTGATTGCTATGCATTATTCTACTAGAATGGTGGGAAGTAAGAGGAATTTGGCCAATTGTTATTTTGATTTGATTGGTTAAACCATGGTGGCATAGAGAGTGGTTGCTATGACCAATTAGGAAAAGATGGCTGGTTCTGCCACATAGCTCCTCGGTATTGTTGTGAATTATATTGCGAGGGTTTAAAGAAAGAAGATGGGTCAGTAGGCATACCTGTTTGTCGTGGTTGCCATTGGCGACGCTGATTTAGCAGGTAGATTGGTTTTGTTTCTTCTTCTGCCTCCTTATAGACTGCTTTTAACCCTGGGAGTGATGGGTAGCTTTCTGTGGCGTGATCTTTGGTACATATGGCATAGGTTTGTACCATATCCAATGGGCATTCTTTATGACTATGTTTTTTCCTGCATCTAGGACAAAATATCACCAAGTTTTGTTCTGCTTCAGCCTACTTCTGCTTGGCTTGCATGATGTCTAGTTGCATCGTCAAAGTTCCCAAGATATTTGTTTTGAAATCCTCTAGCAGGTTGCCAATTTTTGCACGAGTAATGCTTTCGCCAGAGATTTTGTTGTCCCTGGTGGTCATGTCACGTTCTGCTGGTTTCAATCTCGTATTGCTTCTTGAGCACTTGATACACAATTTAATAATATCAGCATAGTCTTCTTGATATATATCACCTTTACCCATAATATTTAATGTCTCTATCCATTGTTCTTTCATCCCTTTAATCAATGTAGTTTTTCGCACATTATCAGGCAAAGGCAAATTTGCATAAGGAGACCTTTGGAGGCTATATTGGAAGCACTCCACATACTCTTCCAAAGTTTCACTGGGTCTTGCTACCATTTGGAATATTTCGTCTTTCAGTTCCCTAGATCTGCAATAGTCCTGATATTTTTTAAGGAAAGCATTTTTCATTTGATCCCAATCATTTATGGTTCCCCCACCTAGCCCCATAAACCAATGCAAGGCTGCTCCTTTTAACGTGGAGGGAAACAACTTTAGCTTCTGGGGGTTGGTGGTGTAATCATAACCCCGACATAATACATCAAATTCAAACAGAAATGCATCTAGATCCTCTGATGTGAGTCCATGAAAGGTGGAAATATTTTGCAAAGGGATAACTTTCATGGGTGCATTGACAACTGTGTCAACGATGGGAAAATGTAATGTGGAGGTTTTGGGTGCTTGTGGATTGTTTTCCATTTGATCAAATATATACCAGTACCCTTTAGGGATCTCTAGAGAGTTATTCCTAGGGTGATTAGGAGGGGTGGGAATGATATTAACAACACTCCCTTGGTCTTGGATACTTAGTGTTCCTTGCTCAATTACTCTCTGAGGGGATCTTGGTTCCTCTGTTTCCCTTGTTTCTCCTCCTCCTTCATGAATATTACAAGAATTCCCTTCTTGTTAGGGACTTGGGCGCAAATTTTCAATATCTTGAAAAATCTGCTCAGTTCCTTCTGTTTTACTATGGACCTTAGTGTAGGTTACAGATGGTGAGCCTGTGGCCCGAAGGGAGATAGTAGGTTGTCTGGAAGCAACTGTTTGAGGACCTACTAATGGCTGAGATTCAACTTTCCTTAAGATGTCGTCTATGAAAGTTGATTGTCCAAGGGTCACCGATACCTTAGATTTTTCAGGTTTGGGTAGTGGAATTCGATTATTTTCGGGTCTTTTCTTCTTAATCATTCATGCAAACAATTCAAATGTTTATCTCTACCCTAAGTTCCTAACAATTCTGCTGGAAAGTGGGTGGGGGAGCAGGCATTTTACTTGCTTCGTACGTAGGTTCTTACCTTCTATTTTTAATACCCCGTTCTCTCTCAACAGACAACCATCAAATACCTACTTTATTTTTTTGTAATTGTGCTGAAAAGCGGGCGGACGAGCAAGCACTTTACTTTCTCGTTAAGTAGGTTCTTACCTTCCATTTTCAATACCCAATTCTTCTTCAACATCAATTATCAGATGTACATCACTCTTTGTAAATGGCTACACTCTCCCTGGAAACGATGCCAAAATGTTGGCTGATAATAGGTTCCTTTTAAAACTCCTAATTATCCTCACATTAATTATCAATCCGGGCAAGTCCTCTTATTTCAAGAGTGTACACAGTATGTGGCTGCTATTTAATTCAGAGAATAATGTTTCCTAAATTGCAGTATAGATCTTTAAATACAAGAGTAAATGGATGCATCTAATAAATTCAACAACAATCATTGAAGGGAATATAACAACTGAACTTCAAGACTCAATCTTCTATTAAAATCATAATCAATTCTTACTCAAGCAATTCAACTAGCAATGGCATCGACTAAGAGTACAGTGGCAATAACGCGTCTCTTCTGAACTGATTTAATCTAAATCAAACTCACTCTTCATTAAATAATCTAAACAACAATGATATCAATCTGAGAGTCCAAAAACGATAGTTAATACTCTTTAAAGTTGATTAAATCAAGAAGAATATTTATCTAAGTGACTCAATCCGAAATGAAAGTGAACTGAATCAACAACAATATTGTAAGTCATATAAATCAATGATATTATGTCAACACCAGAGAACAATAAACAACAAAGGAGATAAAATCATAGAAAGAAAGAATACTATCAAACCATCACACTTGCGAGAGTTGGAAATGTATGACACAAAGAAAGCAGTTGAATCCACCAGAGGCCAGGCCCTTAGCTGCCAACGAACACCGCTAAGTTACTTCAGATAGCTTGAGGGAACAACAACTTCACTTATGTATTAATCATCAAATATAAGTAGCATTACAATATCACTGTGTTCTCTTAACAACGAGAGTCTGTAATTAAAATTACAAATTCAATAACAACAGAGATTCCCCCTTTCTTTTTACAATCATCTCCTTTTATAATCAGAAAGGGTAAAAAATAAATGGTAAATGCGATTCCTCGGGATCTGGGATTCACAACCGATTTCCAACTTTAGACATCCTTTCCTTTCTCATGATGATTCTCCTAATTCGTCTTTAGCCTTGACCGTAACCGTTGCGTTCCCTTCTTGGCTTGTTGATTTTTGTTGTTCTTTCGTTAGGGAACAACATTTGTCCCTTTTGTTGTTTTCCTGCATAAATAAGGGTAATAATTAGCTAAGTCGTAACTACAGATAATTCCTTCATTTCTTACCATAATTATTTAATATATTAACACATTAGGATATAGAAAATATAAGAATAAAGGAAAAGAATGATGAGATTAAAAGTAATTACATACCCATTTCATGACTCAACAATGTGCATATAGGTATTTTATCATAAAAGGAAATAGAGGCTGTGACTATGCATATGGTCTTTTAGTTTCTTTATTCTATCATTATTTTGATGCATGTTAACATTTAAATCTCCTATGATGAGTATTGGTTTACAAATGGATATATTGCAAAATATTATTTCAAGAATATCTAGTATGTTAGGAAATGTGGCATAGGGTGTTGCATAAAGATTAACAATTGCAATTCGCATTCTGTGTAGAATGACATTTTGCATCAATGCCTATACATTGTCTTTTTGAAACTACATATGTTCAAGAATTGTAAAGTTTTCTTTCAAACATGTGTGCAATCCATATTTGTATGGCTTGATATGTAATTGAAGGTCTTGAACTTTTGTTTCCACATGTCTTTTTACAAATGTGTCTGCTGCAAACACAAAATGTCAACATCCATTAAATCATAGTCATTGAGGACATTTTTGATATAGGCTTATAGGTTGCGAGTGTAGAGAGAAAGAATTAATGTGCATGAATGTCTATGAAAATATTGATAATTGTGATATAGTTCCCATTTTGTTGTTTGTCGTAGGAGATCCATTTCAACTATTATTTTCTTCTTAAACTTTAAGTTTTCTTTCTTTAGTGGTTTTAACAGGAACAACGAATGTATATTTCTAACATGAGACAAAGTTGTATAGACTAATCCATGAGTTTGTATTCTTGTAGGATCAAACACAAGGTTGTCTAGTGTGAGGCCTTGTGAGCTATGGATTGTGCATTCACATGCGAATTGGACATGAAATTGTTTTCATATTTTGATATAGCCTATTTTTTTTGGTGTTGTCATTGGTTTTTCTATTCACAATATGGGTATCCAATATTTACAAATTCTTTCACCATATAAGTGAGATAATTTTCTTGCTTGGAAATTCCCTATGTTTGCATCGAAGAACTTGATCCATATGGAATCAATTTTGTTTATCTGCTCCATTAACAAGGCCATCTTGTGAATCATAATTTCCAGCATATATCTCAACTAACACATTTAATTTTACAATTATTTGTGAAGGAAACGTCAATGTATGTAAATGGGAAGGGAAATTGTCATGGTTTTTTTTCTTCTTGATCAATTGCATTGATGGAAATTTCATCACCAGGAAAAATTGACAACATTTTCTTGTTATGCAAAGAAATATATATATATATATATTATATGTATTATTATTATATATTATTATATATATATAATATTATATATATTATTATTACTATTATATATAAAGATAGGGAAACGGGGTAAATATGTGCAAGTTTATCACAATATTTGTTCTAATATTCCAAAGCATTTTCTGTTTGAGTTTTTGTTCACATTATATTCAATATTGATATGAATATCTTGTTTGTTTGTTGCATTGTGGTATGCAATTCGTAGCATTTTACATTTTCTTTCCAGAAGTAATACGAGAATGGTTGTTTGTTGAGAATAGTTTGTTCAAATGTCAGGTAATCTTATTTAGGTTGTGATTCATAAATATCAAAGTGTTTTTGTTGTGACAACGACCCTCCAAAAATTTTTCCCATGTCAATTTTGAAGCCTGCGATAATTGTCGTTTCTAGACACCATGTGTCGTCATGTGGTTTGATTTGATATTTGTGTGTTTTTTTCTAATGTCACATCCTCCTAAGTTTATGTTTCTCAAGTGTTGTCACTTAAACATTAGAAGTGTTTGAGTTAGTAAGTTGTGGTTAGGTGAACTCATGATACTTTCTAGACTTAGAAACTTTCCCTTTTAGCCACGCACACACTCAAAACACACACAAAAGTGGGAAAAGAAAGAAAAACCATGAAAATCTCTCACAAAAGTCAAAAGCTCATTGAAAGTTAACAAAGGCTTACACTTGAGAAATCACACTTGTTCGGGCCTAAGGAATGCACCCTACCTGTACACACTCCTCCACTCTGAGAAAGTGTGTCCTACCTGGGTGCACTATTTTGTAATGAAGACTTGCACCCTATCCAGCTGCATGCATGATCCAACTTGTTGCATGAGGGTGCACTCCTAGAAAATAGGAACCGCCTTAAATTCCCCTTAACTAGTTCTTTCATGCGATGAAAAGTGGCTCTCATGCATGAGTTAGTTTTGCATGTTAATCTCTTTGAATAAACTCAGCTAATCATTCCTTCATCATCATTTCATCTGAGCGCACAAATAGGAATCAAGAAGCCTTTCATCAACTAGTGTAGAAAGTAAGTTTGCATGCTCAAATCTTTACTGTTTTTCATCGTTTGACTATCAAATCTTACTTTGTTGTTGATTTCTTGTTTTGCAGTGTGTTTGTTGGCGTTTCAGCTGGATCTTCATCTTGCAAGTGTTTAATCACTAGTGCATGCAGGAAACCTTTCACATTCCTGAGACCTTTCATCTTCCACCCTGCATGCGACAACATATTATAAAGCCTTGTAGATCATTCTTCTCCTCATATTAGCATCAAATTCTTCTTTCTGTACATGTTTTTGGGCTCTTTTCAGGCAGAGCATACTTCCTGAGCTTAAAGCTCCTTCATTCTCGAGAATTGTGTCCTATTCAACCCAATTTTCCTCATATGTGCATGGGCACATCACGAAGGCACAAAGCTTTTCCCTTCAACCCTTCAGATTGCTACAATGTGCCCTCTTTTCCTTAGGGTACATGGGTGCATCACGAAGGCATGAAGCCTCATCAGGAAACCCTTTAACATGCGATAGTGCACCCTCCTTTGTCTTGAGTGCATAGGCAGACTCTGAATACCTGAAGCTCCCTTTTCTTCATCCTTCCTATGTTCGGAGTGTGCCAATGCAACCTCCTTTTCTCATAGGGTGCATGGGGGCATAGGGAATACATGAAACCACATTTTCTCATTTTTTCAATCCTTCAGGGTGCTATTGTGCGCTTTGGATGAATTAATTCATATTTTTTGAATGCATTAGCACACCATGAAGCCCTGAATGACCATGCATGTCCCTTCATGCTTTAAGAGTGTGGCCTCCTAATTTGCATGTGTGTTTTTTCTTGCATGGAAGTTATTTTTGGCTTTTGTTCATGGCCTTTCAGGTTATATCATTTGTGTTGACTCTTTGAACGTGATTTACAAGTATTGCTGCATAGTTACTTGTTTTAAGATGATCTTGTCGCTATGAGAGTTATTCCACAAACATGTGTATGTGCTACAAGCGTTACCACTTTTTCATCATCTATTGGAGACATGTGACCGCACAAAGTATCATCTAAAGAACTTCCAAGAGAAATCACTGACGAGACACTTGAATTTGCAAAGTCCAGTATTCCTATATATGCGGACATTTAGTGCTTTATTGGCAAGGTGACAAAGGTTACCTAGGGTATGATCTACAACACATTCTTGCAAGAAACATTTCCAGGGGACTTAGAAGATGTGCATGCATATATCAACATCAAGAAGTCCAATATACATAGGATCGCATGCCAATACCTAGTCATGCCATGTGCAAAAGATGTTGAATGGAGAATTACACACATGGATGACTCTCACCTTCTGCTACAAAGTGAGAGTGGAAGTCACCTCACCACCTATTATGATGGGGATATGCAAACATATTATAAGACGTTCAAGCCCAATTAATATGCAAACGATGCCTTTTACACAAGATGGGATACCCTTGACACGACAAATTTTATTAGGAAATTGTGTCAAGAACTTACCAAGTTTTATCATCGCCCATCAACAATCTATTCGATGAATATCTTAAGGGACATATATCAATATTTGATAGCTATGTGTTGTCTGATGTCTGGGCGCAAGGACATTGAGGTGTTCAAAAAGAGTTGGATATATACGCTCAATATTGTGGTGAATCATGGAATAGATTTTAATTGGGAAGATATATTATCAAATGAATTGCAACAATAGATGGGAAGGTCAAATCATCTTTGCAAATAAATTAAGCTCCAAAGTTTTACATGATTGCATATATCATGGATGATATTTGTGCACAATATACATTCCCAAAGCTATATTGGAACTGGAACCGTAAAGAGAAGTTCTCAGTTTATGTTCATTGTAGGGTGTTATTAGAAGGAAGATTAAGAGGTGCATATGAAGAATTTTCCAAATAGTTCTTTGTAGCCATCTTTCATTTGATATTCGAGTCTGATCTTCCATGCATGATGGATCAAGTGAAAGAGTCACTTCAAAATATGCGAACTAGTTTTCAACTCTCGATGGGACATATATCAGATTTTTCAAATGTCAAATATCCCCTCATCTTATGCTGCAATATGTGAAAAACAAGGTGGTCATGCAGGATGTGGGAAATCAACTAGACAAGGGACCTTCAGGAACCTTCACAGGAGGAAGAAATCCGCTTGGCTTATATCTCCCTTAAGGATCAAATTATATGAATTGAAGAGTCACAAGACATTATCAATTGAAATTGAAGAGATGAGTTGTCTACACTTAACCACCAAAGACTTCCATGCATATGATCTCAGGCAAATTGTCAAGTAGCATTGTGAAAATATTGGGCATAATACAAGGTATTCATCAATATTCCGACCAGAGGATGAATAGATAAAGAACTAGTACAATGCCAAAATGAATACAGATCCAACAATGGATACCATTTTACCTCACGATCCTCCAACTGAGTACTTGCAAGATCAAGAAAATGAGGAAGAGGAGGAAAAAAAACCTCAAGTAAAGAAGTTATCTCCCGGGAAAAGGATCAGGTACTCATCAAGCGAGAGAAACAAAAAATGAAAGGTTCATCCTTTAAAAACATGAGCTACACAAAACAATCCAGAGAGGATAGAAGGGGAAGAAGAAGAGGAACAAGAGGAGATAAGGAAGCAGGATGAGTTTCTTGAGAAGAAACTGGTAGAAGAAGAAGCGAGGAGACAGATAGAGGAAGAACACAGAGACAATCTTAGGAGGACGAAGCAGAGCTGAGGCTAGAAGAAGAAAAATTGACTCATGAACTGGAGGAGGAGTAGTATGAGGAAGAAGACACCATCCAACCCATGGATGATGAGCCTAGCACTGTCAGTGAGAAACCACTCATAGGAGGGCATCTTCCATTCGATCAGATGGGGATTACACCTCCTCCAATAGATCTAGTCATGGACGTATGTAGCATAACGTTTGATCAATTGAAGAAGAGGATAGTGCAACAAAAGCATAGATATTTCCCATAAGATCCTTAGAAACCAGTCTCAGTGGTGATAGAAAAGGTGATCAACTCCAACACTAGAAAAAATCTGAGGGTGGTTATGGTGACAAATGTTGCATTCACTACAACAACAAAAGACAACTCAGAGTACTTTCTCAATGACAATGTCAGGTTGAGAAGAGAAATGGATGCAAGGAAACAACAAGTAGAACATCTCATGGCAGAGAACCAGTGGATAACATCATAGAGCACCAATACCCAAAAATGGCAGTCAACCATGCTTGAATTTGGACCAATGGAGGATACCATGACACGACTATAGGAGGGGATGATACTTATACAACAGGTCATCGCCCCTCTCATTGGTATTCTAAAGAACGCACAAGAAGTGGTGTAACTTCTGAAGATACCAAATAGAGTTGTTGAATAGATGTAGGAGTGGACTGCCAAATATCCAAATGATTCAGAGAATTTGGAAAAGAAGGATAAGCTCTCTACAAAAATAGATAGAGTGCAATTGAGACTCCTACAAAATTACTCGCATATGGGAGCATAGTCAGTTAACAATACGGATGTGTATAACCAGCTACATAATGGGTTTGAGTCTCTTATACAAAAGCATAAGATGCCCGCCATCAGATCCCTTGAAGCAATTAGAAGTATGGAGGTCATCTTTCAGGATATCAGGGATTACATTGAACAAATCAAGAAAGTAGCAAAACATGAAGGCTTGGAAGTGACAAAGGATGTTATCCAATAGTATGCCTATGCACCAGTCAAAGTACACATGAAGCTTTCATGGAGATGGAATAATATGTAGTTGAGCTCCAAGAACATACTGTCAAATGAATTGAAGGTGAGGGCACGCTACAACAACTTGCCAGATTGGATCGAAGACATTGCGAAGGAGTTCAATGAACTATTTCATTACTTGGTTATGGATGTTATTGAATGAATGTTGTTATGCTTTAGTGATTGTTTTTTATTATGTTTACTAATCTGCAAGTACACAACATGTATTTCTATTTACCTTGGGTCCCCCTTTAGGATAGTACTATTACTTTTCTAACCGGTGGCTAATTTCCTTCACCATCTGTGGAAGTCTCCCTCGTACACCTTACATCAAGTGTCACACAAAGATCATATCCTTGCTTACCCAATGAGGCGTTGCATTCTCTTATGTCTAATTGTAACCAAGGAATTTCTTGGAAAACCATTCCAATGGTGGTTGGACCATCTGACTGGATGGGGCTCCTACACCAAACAATGTGAGGTCTACTTGAGACTTTACATTGTGAATATCCCCTTGAAACATTGGAGGGATCCAACAACGTCAACATTTATGGCGCTAGAAGGAGGGTCAGATGACAAGCTGAGCCTGTGAAGTCTATTTTAATCTTTTACCTTTAACGAATTCATCCAAAATCATAATCCTGAGGTGTTTTACAAGGCATTTGGATCTTTCAATCCCCGTGGATTTTTACATCACTTATCACTATTTAAATTTGATGGAAAGGGTACATCAACCATTCTTGGGTATTATGTTGAATTTGTTTAATTCTGCTTCTTGAATGATGTTGATTAATAAGAAATCATTCCATGGTTGTTTACCTTGAAATTGGATGGTCGTGCGAAGCAATAGTGCTATTCTTTACCCACTACTTCTATCACATATATCGATCACTTGGTTAATGACTTTTATTGAGTTTTCGGTAAATATCACTATCAAGATGTTATTGAAGAAATTTATTAACTTAGAATGGAATTGACTAAATATCTTGAGCATTTTGTTGATTGATTCCTTCATCTTTGTTATTAGTTTCTACATGAGGATGTGGACTGGAAACTCTTGGATGAAAAGTTACGATTCTTAGTCCATGTTATACGAGATTTATGATTATGGACAAAAGTATCTCCCCTATTTTGGTGGCTAACCTATAACAACAAAGAGACAAGGAACACAATTATTTCCTTAAAGTAAATAAATGACAAAGTGAAACCTACCTAGAATATGTCGCGGGCTTCACTCCTTCCTTAGCTTGGATGCTCCAATTCTAGCTCTGATTGCTAAAATTAGAACCTACACAGTTAGATAACACAAGCCAAAAAAATACAAGATCTATGAAATATCATATGAATACTCTATTCAATAGGTAAACATGGTATTGAAATATATGAAATAAAACCATCACATATAGGAAAACAAATGATTCTTTTCATTAATATAAATGGGAGGAGTTTACAACCATAAATATATGTTTATCTTGTAGAAGAGCTCCTCTAGGCCGGCTTGTCCTTTCCTTGTCGCAATGTGCACCTCCCATCACCCTAAATGCATGAAATGAAACCTCTTACCATAGCAACATAAGGGTAAAATCACTCCCCAAAATCCAACCCCTTGCATATGGAAGGTTGTAAATATATAGAGGAGTGGGGTAAGTTGGGAGTTCTTATCCAATTACTAATATAAGGTTTTAGATCCACTTTTGATGGGAGGATGGGATCAAAGGATAAGAGATGGAAACTCCAAGGTAGGATAGGATAGGATCCATATGTTTTATCTGGATTAAATGGTTGTAACAAATTCTGGAAGCTTTTGGAAAAGGAGGCTTCCAAAATTTCTCTATTTTTCCCGAATTTCCAGAACAAATGTAGGTGCAAAGGGGAGAAACCTGTAGGTGATAAACACATGCCACATTGGAGCAACTTATAGGTGAACGATGTCTAGAAAGAGGCCAGGGTCTGTTGGCCCTAAAACTGGCTCAGATGATGCAGCTTAGGGCATAAAATCTAGGGAATGAAAGAGACATGTTTAGGGCTTTGTGCAAGATGATGACAATGGGGAATATGATGTTGATTGATCCCATTAGGAGGTCTATTGATCAGATGTGACAAAATGGCCTATAACAGATTACCCCTTAAAGTGCAAAGTCAAAAATGATGATTGATGAATGAAGTACTTTACCTTATGACAATTCAGGATCAAGAACAACCGATGAGCGACGTTTGTTACAATACATTTTCATCATGACATATTTGTTGTTGAGGGAGGCATACCCATACTCAGCACATAAGCTAACACAACATGTGCAATGATCAAAAGACGCGTCCAAAAATGACAATTAGTGGACCCATGACTAGATGACTATCTGTATGATCATGGCCATCATACATTATGATCTTTGTATAACTCTTGAAATCGCATCCCAGATGGATGAAAATAGATTCAGGGTCTTTTATCTCCTTCACACAACCAACCAACATACGAGTCTAACCATGTGAATCAATGGGCTGAGGTCAAACATGGTAGACACCATCTGATTAATGGTCGATGGTGTAAGCCATTAACATATGTGAGAGAAACCAACAATGATGTTTATGGCTCTCAAGGTACTATAGTACAATCTGTATGGTGTGAGTAAATGAGTTGATGTCAAACACCACACATAATATTTTAGTGGAACAATGTTGATGTAAACTTGTCACTTAGAGAGAGGGAACTTTCCATTTATATATGAAAGAACCAAGGTACCAAAGGGTGCTTCTAAGTCAACTTGCTCGATAATGTGCTGATTTTGATAGGCAATGACCCATCATAGGAGGGCATTGATGTATCTCCCATCAACGACACAAAACGGGTATCATGATTGAGACAAAAAGATCATAATGATGCAACTAGATCAGGAAAGGCAAACATGGAATGAAGGCTTAAGAGTAATGCAATGTAGATTAACTGAATGACTTCTCTTGAAAATATCAAAGGCACTGGATGGAGTTGGAAACATTGACCCAAAACCAAAATGGAGGCTCCGAAAACAATATGATAACCAAAAGAAAAGAAAATTACCCAACCCAAATACCATCGAGATGAAGTGGAACACTGTCGTGTTCAAAAGAAAATTACTGCCATTAGAAAATGGAATACCAAGTTTTCCTAATTTCCCCAACCACACTGGTTAGTACCTATTTATTTTTTAACAAGATTGAGGAGGATAACATATGCTTGATTTGTAAGTTCACCCTTCGGATGAATCCCTCTGAGTATATTTAATGAACCTTGAGAAGGAGTGGTTTGGTATTGTCATGTTCGACAAGTCCATTGTTGTTTGATGTTTTAATGAGTCCAGCAAAGGTAAAACTCAACATATTTTTCATGTTTAGAGAGTTTGAACAAGAGGCGAAAAAGAAAACTCCAAATGTCCCTTTTTGTAGATAGTCTCTCAAGTCCAAAAAGGTAGAAAACAATAGTAAAGATAACCTCTTAGCCATATTTGACTAAGGCATTCCTTTTTCGTAAATAGTCTCAGAGTCTGGAAAAGGGTTAAACTTATACCAAAGAGACATATTTTAATTTACTTTTACGAGTTCGAAAAGACAAGTTCTCGGAAATCTTTTCATGTTTTGGGAGTCTGAAAATAGGTGAAAGAAGACTCCTCCTGGAGGAACGAGTGATCTAAATGTTAGCAATTGATTTCAGTCATGATGGAACTTATCAAAACACACAAAGGTGAAGAGGATGGATAATAAGACTACTCATTGCAGTTTTTCCTCAGGAAAGGGTAAAACCAAGTGAAAGTGTATGATCGGCCAAGAACATGATGACGATGGAATGAGAAAACCAAGGTGCATCTGACTAAAATAGGCTGATAAAAATGGCAATCACGAGAGTTAGGATGAGAATGGTTTCATTTTTACACAATATTGAAACATGGGAAACTATGATTGAAATTGGTTTCATTTTTACACAAGCTTGAAACATGTGAAACTATTCTTGAAATAAGTTTGCATCCCCCAGAATAATGACTCATTTCAAGGTGCATGCCCCATAAGCTTCATATCATCACCTAAGTAGACTACTGGGTACTAATAAGTGGATGGAATGAAGGTTCATTTATGATATCAGGTGAAAGACTTGACTGGGAATTTACGAGATCTAATCAAAGACTCTAATTGAAAGGGGATTTGTTTCATTTTTTAACAAGCTTTTCACAGGAAAACTATGCTCATGACACCCTGTTTCATTTTTTAATGTGCTTGACACAAGAAAAGGAACTCTGTTCCGGATCTTGTTTCATTTTTTAAGAAGATTGACATAAGAAAAAGAACTATGATACAAGAACCTATTTCATTTTTTAATGAGGTTGACATAGTAAAAGAACTATCCTCATAAGAACTTGTTTCATTTTTTAACGAGCTTGAGACAAGAAAAGGAACTCTGCCCTAAAATGAGATCATGGTCTCCAAGACACCATGGCTTCCAAGAGGTTCTCATTATATGGAAGAACAATGCCCTTGGAAGGTATCAAAGGATCTAATGGAAAGATCAGACTCCAATGCCGCCAGTACATGATGCCCTAGATCACCTACTAGATCATCAATAGTTGCGGGCATGGAACATGTTATTGCATAATTAATTTCTGGTGGGGGAGATAATGGTTGCATATAAGGACCATTCAGGGAATTTGGTTGATTGGGAGTCAAATTAGGATCAACGAACAAAATCTGGTAAATAGTCAATATTCTTCCTTCACGCAGGAAACACATCACACAAAAGAGTGAAGAGAAAAGAGTCACACGAGAAAATTAAAATTCAACGGGAATTGGACTACCATCACATCGATATATACAATCTTTCCTCCCAAAGTAATAGGAAATTGAGGAAGGATCCCTAATGGTTGAATGGTTCCTCTGTTAAAAGGAAACATATTCTGGGTAACAGGCACAAGTTGTGGAGAACCTAAAGCTTGCCAAGTAGTTGAGGAAAAGGTAATAATAGATGCACCTTCATCTATGATTGTGTTAGGTATGACCACATTATAATCATGTACTATGACATGAAATGGCACATAAGGAGGAATATGATATCTTGCCAGTCGATTCCAATCAAAGGAAGTGACCATATTGTTTAGAGGGGGGACCATGGGAACGGGATAACTCCCCCCTTGTGCTATGGAAATGGGGGGATTGATCCCCTGTGCTATGGGAATGGGAGGATTCCCCCTGTGTGCCATGGGAACAAGAGAACTATCCCCCAGTTCATTGGAACTCGAAGAAACAAGACGAACCTAAGCAATATGAAGTTCACTCTCTAAGGGAAAGGTACGATCAACTAAACGTGGAGTCAATTCAACCATTTTATCAACCAATGGTTGGTTGGGAATGAACTCATGGGATTCATGTTCAACGAGAGTGAGATTGATTTGATTTGGATTTTGATCAATCATTTCATCAACTAGTGGAGGATTAGGAGAAAGCTTCTGATAATCAACTAGAAGTTGTGGCTGAGAAGATGTAAGGTTTTCTAACAATTTTGAGGCTTCATCCAGTAAAAAGGTGAATAGGATGATCCCCTTCACATCGCTTAAGGGAAATTTGTCTTTACCCTTTTTCCTATGGACCTTACTATCACTAGTTGAGGCTTGTCACCAACATGATCTCCAGAAGCTGATGAAAAAGGCCGATGTGAGCCTGTGGACCACACTTCTAATACCATGGAAATACTAGGACAATCTCTAAGAAGGTGTTCACCCTTGCATAACATGCAAGGGAATTTAACTTTATGGGGCTGATTAGAAGATTTTTCCATACTAGTTGTGTCCGTAGCAATGGTTGCTTGGTTGCCCCCCTGCTTATTTTTCTCCTTCTTCTTTGTCCTTTTCTTCTTCTTCTTCTTAGCTTCCCGGTTACTAGAATCAAGACTTTTACCAAGTGAAGAGGAAGAAAGGGATGAAGAAAAAATAGGTGAAGAAGGTAAATGGTCAACTTTAGGATCAACATGAGGTTGATGTTGTTCAATTGGAGGAGAACTCGGTTGAGAAGCATTTTGGACAATCAAAATCATAGGGGTTGAAAATAAACAAACTAGAAAATCAATGGTAAATCCAGGAAGGGACAACATTTCCATATAAGGATCACCAATTTCCAAAAGAAGGAAAAGGACCAGGATTCCCGCTAGAGGGGTTCCCTTGATTGGTAGACTTTGGAACTATTTCCATTAGTCTCAAACTAAGATCCACTAAGGAGTTGTTCCATGGGGAGGATGTTGTTCTGTGGTCAATTAATTGATTTTAGAAATTAAAGACACAAAAAATGGTTAACTAGGCATAAAGGTTTACCAAGCAAACATTAACTGCAATATACACCTTAGCGAACCAAGGACTTAACGTACATGCAAGAAATATTCCCGAATGTTGTGTTCGGTGTATCATGGTATACAAGGCAACTGACTTGGTTACCTATGGATGGATAGCAACCTATAGGGGACTCCTAAAATATACTTGATGGTACATGGGAGTGCAGTTTGTAGTAGTTTTGTCTAGTGCCTAACCGTTCAATGAGAGCATTCCCATATACTTTTCATACGTATAGCGTGATCCAGTATACCCAAAGGTATGCACAGTACGATCCTATAAACTTACATACATGGAATGGAATATCACCCCCATGATGCAACACTTAAAAAAAATGACAACTCCTTCGTTTAACGACACCAAAGCACATCTCTAGCCTAGACCTATAAACGTTTGCGTTAATGTTGCAAATTCTCCTTAGGTTAAGTAAGGTGAATTTTAGAGTTTATTTTGAATTAGATTTCGATTTCAAGGATAAAAATTTGACGTCACTTGAACACACCTATGATGCAACTAATATGAGAAAAATAACACTTTTCAATTTCGATGAAAGCTATCTAGTGTAGGGAAGAGGTGCAAACAATGATGCAACAATAAAATATGCAGCAAACAAGAGCTTCCTAACTATATCTTTCAATTTCACTATTCCAATTCAATTCAAAACATTAAAATATGCCAAACCATGCAATGTAATCTATGCATGATTCCCCTGAAAACTATGCAAATGTAATTTGTACACAGTTTTCCCTTCTTGCTGTGAAAATGAGAATTCTAAATATGCAAATGTGATCTATGCATGATAATTCTTCAAAACAAACACAAGGGGATTCCAACGAAATCAAACGTAAATATGAGATTTCTCGAACAGAGGACTCAAACTGAAATTGTGTGGAAATTTAAAAAATCAAAAGAGATGACACTCAAAGGTGAGTAACACTCATACACAATTTAGTCCCCCCGATGATTGTGGGGTTTTTTTTTGACAAAAATGAAATAAAAAACATGAAATTACACCATAGGGAATTCCAAATTCACAAACGAAACCCTAGATGCAAATGCAATTTTTTTCTTTTCAACACACTTAATTTTTGAAATAAAGAAAACTAAGATGCAAAAGTTTAATCACTAATTCAAAAGAACTTTTCTAAATGTTGACTAGAACAACAATTTATCCAAGCAACCAATGACCAAGCGAAATTCATTTGAAAGAGGCCTAATGATAAGAAAAAAATAAATATTGAAACCAATTCTTACCAAAGGAAATGAAACACAAATGAAAACCAAATCGAGGTTTTAGAGAGACCACAAGACACTCAAGACTCAAGGAAGGTCGGCTAGAAGTAGGTTGATCAAAGAGAAACTAAAAAACAAGGGCAAGTTTTGTGAAAAAATAGGGGCCAACGTTGGTGCAAAAGAGGCACCAATGCTTTGCAACGCTAGTATAGAGTGGGCTCAGGTGAGGTGCAATGCTCTGTCAGAGGGAATGTGGGAGCGTTGGTCCAGGGATAGAGGATTCCGACAAAAAAATTGCGAATGAAACTGAATGAAATCACTTCCTAGGTCTGTTATTAGCTGGGTAAAGCAAAAAAGGTCTATCAAGGAGGTAATTAAACAAAAAGGATAAAGGAACCACCAATGGAATACACCATTCCCCAGTGGAGTCACCAATTTTTTTATGGGATTTACAATTGTAGACAAAAGTATCTCCCCTAGGTTTGGTGGCTAACCTAGAACAACAGAGAGACAAGGAACACAATTATTTCCTTAAAGTAAATAGATGACATAATGAAACCTACCTGGAATATGTTGCGGGACTTGTTCCTTCTTTAGCTTGGATGCTCCAATTGCCAAAATTAGAACCTGCACAGTGAAATAGCACAAGCCAATAAAATACGAGATCTATGAAGTATCATCTAAATACTGTATTCAACGGATCAACATGGTATTGAAATATCTGAAATAACAACATCATAAATGGAAGGAGTTTACAACCATAAATATATTTTGATCTTGTTAAAGAGCTCCTCCAGGATGACTTGTCCTTTCATTGTCACAATGTGCACCACCAATCACCCTAAATGCATGAATTGAAACCTCTCACCACAACAACATAAGTGTAAAATCACTCTCCAAAAGCCAACCCCTTGCATATGGAAGGCTGTAAATATATAGAGGAGTGGGTTAAGTTTGGATTTCTTATCCAATTAAAAATATAAGGTTTCAAATCCACTTTTGATGGGAGGATGAGATCAAAGGATAAGGGATGGAAACTCCAAGGTAGGATAGCATTGTTACACAATATTTTGTCACGCCTCCTACACTTCCATGTATCATACACCAGAGTGCCTGAAACTTGGCAATTATGTAGTGTAACCATCCTGATATGCATTTAGTATCCTCCCTAAAACATTGATGAAAACATGCCTTGAGCCTTCCTTGAAGAAGTAAGCTCTAAAACCCTAATTTCAGGACCAACGCAACTATGACACTAACAACTAGTGCTGATGGCAAGTTGCATAATACTGGCCTCGAGCTGCCAACATGCTTTTTACTTGGATACTCACGTTGATCCCTAAAAGGAAAGTTTTCCCAATGAGGACAAGAAGCTTCATGATCTAGAGGCGTCCAAAACTATGAGCTGGAGGTTATTCGGTGTGGATGTGGTCAAATTATCCCAATATTTCCCTTTGATATTATCCGTATGAGCTACCTCCTTGAGATGAGAGCCTTCCCCTATATTTGGAGAGATCCTAAATCCCTCAAACTTCCTATAAATTCATCTTGTCCCATTCCCAAATGGTTGGTCTCTGATTATTTTCACCCTTATGTTGAGATAGTGTCTACATGCTACTCATTTGGCTTGGAGAAGGAGTGCTTGGAGAGCTTGAGCTTGGACTTGGACATACACTCAAGGAGAGGTTATTAACATCAAGGCTTGGTTATATGGTTCCTCCTTTATTTCATTAATATATAAAACTACTGGTTCACTTTCCATAAATGTTTGTGTTAATGCATCACTTATCTTAATGCTCCTTGATTTGTTAAGTGGATTACTTTCGATTATGCTTGTTTCACTTGTATGCTTTGTTGTGTCTTTGGTCTCTTGTGTAGGTATTCAGATGCTGTGAGAAGTAGAGCTGAGCTTGAGGAGCGAATGATCGAGATCTTCAACAAAGGAGTGCGTTATAGCATCAAAACGAGGTAGGCCATCTTCTTCTTCTCTCATTTCAATTGTAATTTAGGAAAGTGTCTTGTAGATTTTCACGTAGGTTGCTAGTCCCACTCATTGGGCTAGAGGGATCGTCTTTGTGCGTTGAGAGGATTTACCTAGACAACAAAATGGTGACTCCACTAGGGAAGTTATAACCTTTTCCATCCATTCCTTTGATCAGATTATTTGATGAGTTTTACCAACCTTTGATTTCTTGGCTTGTGTGCATCACTATAGATATATGGAATCACTGGTTTTTACTTGAGAGTGTTGAGCTTGCTCTAATTTTGAAGTTTTTTTTTTCTTATTTTTCTCACCCAATGCGTTTTCTACTCTGAAAGAAGCATTGACAACGCTTACTTTCAAATTATAGTCGTGCTGCTCTGCCTTTCATCTCTATTTTAACTTTAATAGGTGTGTTGATCCTAGAGGATAGAAGAAAATTAGGGTTTCTTCTTGTTTTTAGTGGTTTTCAACCTCTATGAGTGATTTTCCAGTGTAACTACAATGTGTTTGTCTTGATTGTTATCCTTGTATGATTGCAATTGTCTCTTGACTTTGTTGATGTGTGTTTGGAGCTTGATTGCCTTTTGGGTTTCTAGGTCTAGGTCACCCTTCACTCATTGATTGGCTTGTCTCTGTGAGATTGATTGCTTCCATCTAGGAGTATTGCTGCAGTCAGGACACAATTTTCAAGTTGCTTTTAGTTTGTGACTGTGAAATTATTTTCATTAGTATTGAGTCATATTGGTGCTTTGAAAATTGCTCTTACTCCTGTCAAACATAGATCACACTTGTTTTCTTTGGTGGAACTGAAAGTGAATGTTTGTTTTGATTTCATTAAGTTTCGAAAAGAAAAGTGAAAGGACTTCTTCATTTAAGTATTTTTGAAATGATTTGCATTTGAAACCAAAAGTGAATGAAATTTCCATATTAGTTGTTTTAGATCGCATTTTTTCCTTTGCTCATTGCATTAGTTTCCATTGTTGAATCAAAGTGAAAGGAAAAGAAAAAAAATATATTAGTGCATCTTAGTGAAAGAAAAGTGATTTTTGTTTCTCATAGGATTGCATTTGTAGTGAAAGTGAAAGAGTAGATTTCATTTTTACATTTAGCATTGGAAACATAAAGAGATATGTTTTGATGCTTTTCGCTTGATTGATGCATTATTTGGTTATCTCTATTCCTTCATTAGTTTAGCCTTCATTAAATGAAAAGATTTCATTTTTATCATTTAGTTTCATCATAGGAATTCAGCTGACATCGTTGAGCCATCAAACTGAAACCTAATTCAACATAAACTTAAAATTTACCTCAATCAACCTAAGGAGCATTGTAACCTAACACAAATATCTAGAGGTCTAGGATAGAGACGTGTTCTAGCGTCTTTAAACATAGCAGTTATTGTTAAATTCCTGCATTGTATCTTGGGGGTGAAATCTCGTCCCGGTACAGAAGAATATCGAAGGTTCTCTAGTACATTCAAGTATATAGGAGGCACTTCAATATGGCAAGTATACAAGGACTCTCTCATCAAATGATTATGCATTACACAACGCTAACACAGACTTGTGCTCCCCGTACCGTCGACTATATATTGGGAGACCCTACTAGGTTTCTATTCTTTAGCCACAGGTAACCGAGTTAGTCGCCTTGTAAGCGTGATACACCAAACACAATGTTCGGGGAAATTGGATGTCATACGTCAAGTCCTTGGTTTTGGCTAAGGTGTATATAACGGTTCATGGATACTTGGTAAACCCTCTTGCCTAGCATTACCCATTTTGATTTATTTGTTGTTTCGTTCCATAAAATTAACTTCCAACGGTAAGATGTCAAACCCATGTATTTGCTTCTTGGCCTCACATTGAGTGATTCCTTGTAAATTTTAATTTTGATCAGCCCTCAACGAATCATCTCTTATCCTTCTTATCTTGAGAGAAAGTCATCATGGCTGAACCATTGGTTTCACATCACAATTCCCCTTCATCGTCTGATACTGAAGTGTCTTCACAAGGATTTCATCCTGAACTTTTGCAGTTACTTGAAGCCCAAGGATTTAAACTTGGAATTGTCCCAAGTATCCAACACTTTGCTTCTCATCCTCCACCTCAAGACTCATCGTCATCTCAAGAGTTTGATCCAGAAACCCCTGAGAGTATATAAAGGTTTGTTTTATACCCTCCAAATATACTATTTGATCCATTTGTGATATCTCCTCAACATCCTTATAGTCCATATGATCAACCGGGTGTT
Source organism: Pinus taeda (assembly GCA_000404065.3). Lineage (NCBI taxonomy): Eukaryota > Viridiplantae > Streptophyta > Pinopsida > Pinales > Pinaceae > Pinus > Pinus taeda. Next base: position 80,650 of record APFE031535833.1, on the reverse strand, counting down.
CTGTTAGAGTTATCTCCTCATCCATCTCAGATTCCTCTTCACCAGCTGTTTGCACCTATGGCTTCAGAAGATGAGATTCCAACCTCTCCTCTAGGTCCTCAGAAAGTCTCCATTACCCACATTCCTTGTGTTGATAATGAATCTAAATGTGAATTTCCTTCTGAATTCTTTCCTTAAGTAGGAAGAGTTCCATCTCAACCGCCTCGTGAAAAAAGTGGGCCTATGCTTCCACATGGTTATACAACCTTAGCTCAACTAGTTTCAAGAACTCCCAATGCTTCTTCATTATACCAAAATCCAATTTGGTCATCAAATTCGATGGCTACTTCTGGTCTGTTTATTCCTAACGTGACCTCTTAGATCCTTGTGCAAAATCCTGTTACTTCAGTTTCAATCCAAATGAAGATTCTGTCACAACCATTACCTTTGTTTCAACCTTTTATTCCAATGCAACTGACAGTTTTCGTTTATACGGCTATAAGTTCCTCAATGCCCCCATCAAGTGGAAAAAATGTACCACCCCGTCATTCACAACCTGGGGGGGGAAATCGAAATATCCCTCTTGTTTTTGGTGGAACCCATGTGAGTGGATCACAACCTCATGTGGTTGGGATGAGTCAATATAATCCTAGTGGTATTCCTAATCTAGTTGATCCATCTAGGGTAGGTAATATCCATTATAAACAACCTTATATGGCCTAGATACCTCTCTAATAGTCTTATGTTCCATATGGTTCACAAGCACTGCAAAAGCCACCTCATATTCCACATGCAGGTCCTCCTATCCCAATTGGAGCTTATTAGTACAAACAGGGAATCCCTCAAGGAACTATTAAAAAACCTTTACTGCAACAAGGGAAACCTTTACCTCAACAAGGGAAACCTTTGCAGTAGTAGGGGCAACCTTTGCAACAACAAGGGCAACCTTTGCAGCAATTTCAACAACATTTGCAACAACAAATGCATTTTTCTACAACAACCCAACCAACCCTTGTATCTGCAAGGTCAACCATTGGAGCAGCAAGGTCAATCCTTGTAGCAAAAAGCTCAACCTGTATATCGACAAGGTAAAACCTTGTAGGCACAAGGTAAATTCTTGTAGCAACAGGGCCAATAACTTTATTACCAGGGTCAGTAGTTATAGCAATTGTATTATCCAGATGCTGCGCATAATGTTTATCCATCCTATGGTTATCAACGGCCTATGGTAGGTCAATATCAACCCTACCCTAGACAGAATCCAACTTGTGGTCAAGGTATCCCTCAGTGGGGGAAAAATCAAGCCCCTTATGGTCAAAATCCTCCACTTTGGGGGCATAATCCTTACCAACAAGGTTTGAACCCGCAGACTGGGCCTTACCAAAGGCCTTATATGCCATTTAACTCGCAATTTCCATTTGTAACAATGTTGGAACTGCCAGATGTCTTGAGGCTTACTAATGATCCAATTCTTCATTCGCCTTATTCGCCTCCAGTTCCCACTGAAATTCCAAGCGATTTCCCCAAATTCCAAAGAAAAGCTAAAGAGGACCCTTAGGCCCATGTGATGACATATTACTTATGGTGTTCTTCAAATTCCTACGTTGACGATTCTGTTCATCTTCGCCTTTTTCAGCGAACCTTGATAGGTGTTGTCGCAAAGTGGTACATCGAGTTACCTCGAGGTACCTATGCAGACTTCAACTCTTTGGCGATGGATTTCTTCACCCACTTCCAGTTGCCAATTTGTTATGAAATCGGTAGCCACTTTCTCACATCTCTGAAATAGGATATTGTGACCCATATCTCCAATCACATGCATGAATGGAGACGTTGGCATCGCCTCATCAAATTTGAAATACTTGATGAGTTGTCGTCCGAATGGTTCACAAAGTCATTTGTAAACAAAATCCCTACATATGTAGCAATGGGAGGTTGTGTTACCGAGGATCAAGCTATTTCCCATGCCCAGTATTTGGATTTGGTTTACTCCCAATCTGGCATGCTATATGAAATTTGGCATGATGCTCCAAGGCCATCTTCGAATCCAACATATTTGAAGTCTCTAGATTTGCCACCTGTTGGTGGTATTATTGGATCAATATCCCAAACTTCCACTAAATCTTCTTTGAAGAAAAAATCTGTTTCGAATATTGGTTCTAACCCTCCTTCCAAAACCCCATCGAATCTTGGTAAAACCTCTGAGGTCAATGCCATCAAGTCTACCACGGTAGACAAAACCTCGAAAGGTAAGAAAAAGGGTAAAGGTAAAGCAAAATCTAATAGCTCGAAACAGGATCCTCCTAAGCCATCTGCTGATGATGCCTCCAAACGAAAGCCAAAATATCCTTGCCTCATTTGTGAGGAGAATCATTACACTAAGGATTGTCCTTGATGTGAAAAAATTTAGTCATTTATTGAAAGGGACCCTGGCTGTACTGAAAGAACATTTCCATCTTAGCAAAATCAGTTGGTAGAACAACCATAATCCTCTGCCTCATCTGGTTCTCAGGTTTACATGATGATGGGTTTAGTGCCTATCTTTGTTGCCATCTGATCAAAACATTATCAAACTCCTCAAAAGAATATGGTGGAAAAGGAAGCCATTGATATACCTTCCACTTCTTCTCCACCCATTTCTGGTCCTCTCCATATCGAGAGACCTAATAATGAATCCATCATCCAACCACCTCCCAAAGGTGTGCTTCAGAATTCATCCTATAATCTGAATGCTAGATATGCTCAACATTACAATATTGTCGAAGATTTAACTCAAGTGCCTTTGGTGATGTCTACTTTGGAAGTTCTCCAAACTTGTCCAACGCAACGAAGATCATTATTGTCTGCTATAGGAGGCATCAATCTTGTTGATTCGAACCTAATTATTTTCGATATAGAAAACCATGTTCCTCGTCTTCCTCATCAAATTGCATTTTTTATTCATGTCATTATAAAAGGAAAGATGATTCACCGGAATGTCATTGACGAAGGTGTCTCCACCTGCATCATGTCTATGTCATGTTGGAAAGCCATTGACTCTCCACCTCTCAACTAGTCCCCGAATAACTTAGAGGCCTTTGATGGCAGAGGCTCCTGCCCTTATGGTATTCTCATGAGTTTTCCCATCACCTTGGAAGGGAATACTGTCGAGTTAGAAGTAGAAGTTGTAGATACCAATCTGAATTATAACCTTTTACTTGGGAAAAGTTGGACCCATGCCATGTTTTGTGTGGTTTCCTCTTTGTTCAGGGTGCTCCATTTTCCTCATGAAGGAAAAATTGTCATTATCAATCAATTGTCCTTTTTCTCTTGCGGTGCTTCAAATGGAAACGTCCCATATGTGGGAAATACTGATGTTCCATATGAGAGTGTGGGGACATGTATTTTTAAATATTCTACTTTAATGGGAACTTTTTCTCTCCCACCTCTGCATGTCGTCTCGATCGACATGATATTTATCTCCAATGGTCAATGGATCATCTCTACTCTGGATCATGTTGATTCATTTGGTGATGCTATGCCGCTAAGTCCTTTTGAAAAAGCCTATCTATAAGTTGTCTTGGCTTCATCAACCACTTTAGAAAGTCATATTGTTCTCAATATGCACCTGGATATGTATTCACAATCTCCTTGGATTGGTTCTTGGGATTCTCTAGATCCCTTGAACGAGATATTCCCCACCGGCGAGTGTATTGTTGAGGTTATGTCTCTTGATGAAACGCCTTGGAATGATGCCCATCATCATTCATTGTTTCTTCCAAGTCTAAGTGAGATTCCATCATGTCTTGAGGCTTTTGTTTCTCATAACCTGATGCATCCACTTCAAACACCTGTTTTGGTGCACAAAGTTTTTTTTAAGGTAATATGAGAAATATTACTGCAACCATGCCGATTGACATTTCCTTTAAACATGGAATTGTCGAAAACATTCACATTGGGGTTTCATGTTCTCATGATGAGATCAGGGTTTACACTGACCTTTTCAAATAATTTCACGATGTCTTCACTTGGTCGTATGAGGAAATGCATGGTATTGATCCAACTATTGTGGTGCATGAAATACCCATGTATCCTAATATAAAGCCCGTTCATCAACGACTTTGTCCTATGCATCCCAAAAAGGCCACTGCTATTAAGGGAGAAGTTGAAAAACTTCTGAAAGTTGGTTTTATTTACCCTATCCCATTGACCGATTGGGTCTCTAATATCGTACATGTTACTAAAAAGAAGGGACAATCCAAGTTTGTGTTGATTATTGTGACCAATCGTGTGTGCCCTAAATATAACTATCCCACTCCCTTTATTGATCAAATCATTGATGAGTGCGCTGGGAGTGAGGTCTTCTCTTTTATGGATGGTTTTTCTGGTTATAACCAAATTAACATATTGTTCGCTGATCAACACAAGACTTCTTTCATCTATCCATGGGGGACTTTTTCTTACAATAAGCTCCCTTTCGGTCTCAAAACAGTTGGTGCTAACTTCCAAGGAGCAATTTCATATGCCTTTCATGATATTAAACACATTATTCAACCTTATCTTGACAAATTACCAGCGCATTCTGCTAAGCGTCGTGACCATTCATACCACCTTCTAGTAGTTTTTCTATGTTGTTGACACTATAATATTCGTCTCAATCTGCATAAATTTGTCTTATGCATATAATATGGTCGGCTCTTGGGTTTTGTTGTGTCCAGAGAAGGCATCCGAATAGATCCTTTGGAAGTTGAGGCTATTGTAAATTTACCCCCTCCTTCATCACTGCACCAATTGTAGAGTTTGCAAGGAAAGGTCAATTTCCTTCGTCACTTTGTCCCTAATTACGCTGAGCATGCCAAGGGCTTTACTCGCTTTCTTAAGAAGGGGATCCCCTTAATTTTGGATGAAATTGCCCAAAAATATTTCGATGCTCTAAAGAAAACACTCATTAGTGCTCCTTTATTGCATCCCCTTGACTACCACCGCAATTATTTCTTGTACTTGGCCGCGACTGACTATACCATTGCTATGGTACTGGCCTGGAAAGATGATGATGGCAATGAACATGTGGTTTATTATTTGAGTCAAAATCTTATTGATATAGAAACTAGATATACTCATGTCAAGAAACTTGCCTTGGCATGAGTCCATGTTGTTCAACGATTTTGCCATTATATTCTTCTGCGGAGGACCATAGTGATTTATGATTGTAACCCCATGACTTATATTCTAACTTGTTAGTTGCTTGGGGGAAAGTACTCTAAATGGATTGTTATCGTGCAAGAGTTTGATTTGGAGCTCACTTCTACCAAATCAAAGAAGTCACTCTTTTTTGCCAAATTGATCTGCGCCCTTCCTTTTGCAAACACCTCCACTGATTTTACTGAGTAGATTCCTGATGAAACTTTGTTTCTCATCAACACTCTTGACCTGTGGTATGGAGATATCATTTTTTATCTTTAGACCCAAACTTTCCATTCTGAGTTGACTTGATTTGACCGACGCCGCATCTGGCATCAGCCTCAACCTTATCAGATTATTTGTGATACATTGTACCGAGTCGGTGTTGATTATGTTCTTCGTATATGTCTAAAAATTGAAGAGGTTGAACGAGTCTTGAATGAATGCCATTGTGGGTCATGTGGTGGTCACATGTCAGGCTATGCCACTACTCAAAAAATCCGTCACCCTGGTTATTTCTAACCTTCTATCTTCAAGTATTATATTATGGCAGTTCAAAAGTGCCATGAATGTCAGATTTATAACTGCAAGCAGCGTGCCCCACCACCACCCTTACACCCATTCGTTACCATTAGCACATTCGATAAATGGGGAATAGATTTCATGACATGTAACCCTCACTCGATCGGGGGGCATGGCTATATCATCGTCGTCGTCAACTATTTTACTAAATGGGCTGAGACGATGACCACATATAATGCTGACAGTGTCACTGCTTCTCAATTCCTCTTTAACCATGTCATAGCCTGTTTTGGCATCCCTCAAGCCGGTATCACTGATCACGGATCACATTTTCGTCAGTACATGATGGCAGAGCTTACTGCTTAGTTGGATCTTTGCCATGATAGCTCAACTCCTTACTACGCACAGTCCAATGGCCAAGTTGAAGTGATTAATAAGGTCTTAATTACTATGCTTCAACGTACCATTGGGAAAGATAAAAAGGATTGACATCTCATGTTATTCTTAGCTCTTTGGGCTTACCAGATTTTGGCTAAGACAACCACTAGTTTTACTCCATTCCAGTTGGTATGTGGTTTAGAGGCGACACTCTCAATCGAGTGTGAGATTCCTTCGTTAAATCTAGCTATCGAGCTACTCCCCGACACCTCACCTGAATAGGAGCAATTAATTTATCTCGAAAGGGTTGATGAGACCCGTCGTATTTCTGCGATAGTGATCGAAGCACAGAAAAAACGAGTTAAAGCTCATTTTGATCAAATTGTTTCTCCACGAGTTTTTGCAAAAGGTGACTTGGTCTTGCTGTATGACCAAGCCAACAATAAGTTGGGAGCTGGAAAGTTCGAACCTCTGTGACATGGGCCATAAATTGTTAAATGTGTATTTCAAAAAGGTGCCTATGAGCTAGTTGACTATGAAGGTAATGCGTTATTGCAACCCCGCAACGGGATGTATCTGAAAAAGTATTATGAGTGAGTTCTGTGTAATTAATTTTGTACATTAGTGTGTGAATTCATTGGTGTGAATTTTTTATTTTTTGGTGTGATTGTTTGCTTTGTAGACATGTTTTCTCTGCTTACCTTGTGTTTCACTTGGTTAGCAGATGTCATTAAACCATTATGTTGGTTTTGCTAATGGTGCTTGTCGTAGAAAATGGAACTTATCTTCCACAACTTGGGCACTCTTTGCCCCTGATGGCGAGTTGATGAATTTACAAGGTATTTGCCTGGGATGAACAACTAATAACTTTTTTGAGTATAGTGTAGTTATGTAATTGTTATCAGAAGCAGTTGCTCTCGGCATTAGAAATTTAGTTGTTATGTTAGATTCACAACTCGTTGTGTTACAATTAAATAGTCATTACTTTGTAAGAAATCCACACTTTTTTCATGTGTATCTACGTGTTCGATTACTGGAAAGAAAGTTTGATTATATCACATATCAACACATTTTGTGATACACTTACAGATGCATTAGCAAATTATGTTTCAGATAGACATTTGAGTAAATTATAAAGTTGATCACATCATCATGATACATGAACACATACATAGAAGATAGAAACATGCAAATATATATATATATATATATATAGATATAGATATATCGGGTCTGTCAAAGTTTGTTCATCAAAATATCAAAAAATAAGTGTTATGGGACACATGGCTTTCAAAGCCTACAATAGTGTAGAAAAACATGACTAGAAAAGGCTATTCACCCACATGACTCTCGCGATGACATGAGACCGCTCTGATCACTCGACCTAATAGCCAATGCAGTCTCATAGACAATCCTACTGTATGCCTCTAGTACCAAAGTGGTATGTTGTCTATAGTCGCATATTTTGGAATCCCTCGGGGAATCACTTCTAGATTTCGTTCCATCTCTACCATAGGATTTTCTCCTTCCTCGTATGAAGCATCTTCTATCTAATGTGCTACTCGCCGTGCTATTGGTGACATGCCAGGATGCCTTTCTAGCCCTACATGCACACATTTATCACAAGTAAACTCTCAGATACACTTTAAACAAAAAATCATAAAACTTCAAAAAATTCCAAAGAAAACGTTTTACCTACATCATTCCACTGTTCACCCGGTGGTAGAGGCGGATCTTGATCTCCTCTAAAATTCGCGTCTGCATAGGCATATTCATCCACAACGATCATTTGTTGGTGCAACCAACCAAAGAATGGTGGAGGGAAATGCATCTACTGTCCTCCTCCTCCTTGAGGCATTATCTCACTCCATATAAGTAACCTCGGATCTTGTGGAGATGGATCCTCCACCTCTACCCACTGGTATCGAAATAGGGGGACACGATCCAAAAAGAAAGTGACCAAAATAGATCCAAAGCCAAACTTCTTCAAGTTTCCCAACTTGCCTTTTGTATTTTGTCTCTTCATGTTGACTAGCAATCCCTCACACCAGTTGAATACTATTGGAGCAAGGCAATCCACTGCATACTGGAATTATTATTTCGAGATCTCATGCAAATCATGCGCCCCAGCTATACATGGCATGGTGTGTATAATTGTCCTTAAGGGAAGACTCTCGATGATTTCTATCTTCACCTTCCCACTCCAGTTGTCTCTACATCCGGGAAATGCCTTCTAATTAAGGTATTGGTGCTCTTACCTGCAGCACGAGTTCCAAAGAGTTGGACTCTTTCCCCTCTTCTCTACAATCTAGTAATGAAGTAGATATAAACTACTTCCAGCTCTAGTTCTTGGTCTCCAATGATGAAGATCTGCCAATCAACATCTCGTAGACTAATCATATAGTGTAGCATCTCATTTTGCACTCTAAGTCCTGGGGTTCAAAAGAATTTCAATAACTCATAGTCCCTCAAAGCATTGAGACATTCAACGCTTTGGTCAACTTGGTGATATTCTACCTCATGGCCCCTTTCCTTCCATTTGATGACCATGTTTTCAAAATCTCTTGTAAACCACCCATATACATTGATTAAATGCCTTTCCACGGACGAAATCATCAAAAAACTGATCAAGGGAGAGGATTTCTCTTTTGATTTTCTGCTTTGCGTCCAACGCGACTGTCTTAATTGCTTTTATTCTGGAAACGCAAGAGCCTTTTGGGCTTAGGGGCGATCAATGCAGATCCGATGAGCATAATCGTGTTGGTCGCCCCGATTTTAAAAATTGAAATCCTCCCTTTAACCAACAAAAAATCCTATTAAATGGCATGAAATTAGAATGAAAAACAAGAGAAAAGGAATACCTCTTACCTGCAGTTGATGGTTCATGAAATGGTGCCTTGGATCTCCCACACTGCTTGCCTGAAGAATTAAGGAAAATAGGGGAAAATGCACTCTCCAGTTTACTCCAAGTGAAATGGTAAGAATGTTTTTACTTTTCATCTTTATATAAGTTTTTAAACACATTTTTCTAATATTTTATTATTTTCCTCGATATCAGTGATTTGTGGTTGTCTTTGTGCAGTTACAGGCTCTTTTTGGTGGTTACAGTGATCATTTTTTACCGATTCAATGAGTTTTTGTTTTATCCCTTTTTCGGAGTCGTTAAAAATAAACGAAAAAGGAACCCCCCTGGGGTCATATTTAAGCTCTTTTCTGAATTTCGAAATATGAAAAGATTGCTGAGTAATTGTATTTTTGAATTGGTTAAATTAAATGAATTGACATTGTCTCAGTATATGTTTTCCCCTTTTTTGGGCTCAGATTGACTATTTATGAAAAAGATACACCTTGGTCGACATGGTAAAGAGGTTCTCTCGAATATCATGTTCTACCTTTTTGGGTTCGAGAGACAAATTATGAAAAGGGATATGATGGAGTTTTCTTTTTTCCTCTTTTTCAAACTCTCTAAATATGAAAAAGAGAATGAGTTATTCTTACGTCAGACTCATAAAAAAATTAAACGGCAAAAGACTTGTCACCATGACGAGACCAAGTTTATCCTTCATAGGACTTGTAAAAATTACTAGGATGGATTCATTTGAAGAATGAACTTATATGACAAGCATATGCTATCCGCTTCAAGCTTGTGATAAAAAATAATTGGGGTACTTGCTAGAAATAGTGGGAAAAATGAAAGTGAAACATCTCTTTTATAGGCATCATGTCGCCCTTGAACATGACACTTGTCTATTTCTCGTGTCGGGTTTGGGATATCCTGACTCAGTCACTTTTCCTTCCGGGTTTGGGTGATCCATTTTACCTGTCATCTGACTATTCCATTTTTTCATCATGACCCTTGGTCCTATGTTGAGTTAAATGCTGCCACACTCCAGAGTCATGTCACCGATATGTTTAAGAGAAGTCCTATCTACAGTTTATTACCTATACATTGTATGACATTTTGCTACAGTATTGGATTATACTCATTCATTCCACTTTATTCCTTGTGTCGTGTCAATGATGAGGGATTTATGATGGATCTCCTTCAACAGGTCACTTCCTTTCAACTTCAGCTCATTATCCACGAAGATGACTTAGAGACCCCCTTTCAGTACCTTAGAGCTTGCATTCCTTAACGGCAAGTTCTTTGCATTAGACGACATGTTTTCATCATTGGCCTTTGATCGGATGATTCCATGAGTGTTTGACTTCAAATTCATTTTCACATTCGCGGATTATAATATCGTGCCTTGAGAGCCATTGTCAATATTGGTGGTTTCTCTCGTGTTTGTTAACAGTCCACATCATTGGCTGGTAATCAGGTGGTTTTCTGCCATGTTTGACTTCGGCACATTCATTCACATGCTAGAATTCATACTTTGATCAGGTTGGGATGCTGCGCAAGACTCTAAGTTTTGTCTGTTATATCTCAGGCTGCGAGGAGTTATGTATTGTTCATGATTGTACACATGTTTCTTCTATACAGATGGTTGTTACCATATGGTGGGACTTTATATTTATGATGATGATGATCCTTCTATATCGAATGGTTGTGTCCATACCTTGGATCTTAGATTTCGGGGTGATCCTTTTCATTTGGATGGTTGCACCCATGTCGTGGATCTTTTCACATAGTCCTTTCTATCCGGATGGCTGCTTCCATACCTTGGATTCATGTTTTGATATCAGATATGTATATGTATATGAATCCTTGATTTGCAGGTCTCTTGATAGTGTTTTGTCTCGTCCTTGCAAAAGATCGCAAAGGATCTGAGCCATCAGTCCCTATTGTGCCTTCATGCTTTAGGGGGCATCTATTACACAATATTGTGTCACGCCTCTTGAAATTCCCTATATCATACCCCAGAGCACCCAAAACTTGGAAATTATGCAGTGTACCCAACCTGATATACAATCCAGGTCCTCCCTGAAACATTGATGAAAACATGCCTTAAGCCTTCCTTGAAGAAGTAAGCTCTAAAACCTTAATTTCAAGACCAACACAACTGTGACACTGGTAACTAGTGCTGATGGCAAGTTGTATAATATTGGCCTCATGCTACCAACACTCCTTTTACTTGGATACTCGCTCTAATTCCTAAAAGGAAAGTTTTCCCAAAGAGGAAAAGAAGCTTCATGATCTAGAGGCTTCTAGAACGGCGAGATGGCGGTTGTTCAGTGTGGATGTCGTCGAATTCTCCTAATATTTCCCTTTGATCTTATCCCTATATGTTACCTCCTTGAGATGAAGGCCTTCCCCTATCTTTGGAGAGATCCTAACTCCCTCTCCCTATATATATATTCATCCTCTCCCATTCCCAAATGGTCGGTCTCTGATTATTTGCACCCTTATGCTGAGATAGTGCCTACATGCTACTCATTTGGCTTGAAGAAGGAGTGTTTGGAGAGCTTGAGCTTGGACTTGGACATTCACTCAAGGAGAGCTTATTGACACCAAGGCTTGGTTGTATGGTTCCTCCTTTATTTCATTAATATACACAAATACTTGTTCAATTTCTATAAATGTTTGTGTTAATGCATAATTTATCTTAATGCTTCTTGATCTGTTAAGTGGATTACTTTTGATTATGCTTGTTGCACTTGTATGCTTTGTTGTGTCTTTGATCTCTTGTGTAGGTATTCAAATGTTGTGAGAAGTAGAGCTGAGATTTAGGAGCGAGTGATCGATATCTTCAACAAAGGAGTGCGTTATAGCATTAGAATGAGGTAGGCCATCTTCCTCTTCTCTCATTTTGATTGTAATTTAGGAAAGTGTCTTGTAGATTGTCACATAGGTTGCTAGTCCCACTCATTGGGGTAGAGGGATCCTCTCCATACATAGAGAGGATTTACCTAGAAGACAAGGATAGGATTCAAATGTTTTATCTAAAGTAAATGGTTGTAACAAATTATGGAAGCTTCTGGAAAAGGAGGCTTCCAAAATTTCTATCTTTTTCCCGAATTTCTAGAACCAACGTAGGTGCAAAGGGGATAAAACTATAGGGGATCAACATAAGCCACGATGGAGCAACCTATAGGTGAAAAATGTCCAGAAAGAGGCCAGGGCGCATTGGTCCTAAAATTGGCTCAAATGATGTAGTTTATGGAAGAAATTATGGGGAACGAAAGAGACATTCTTAGGGATTTGTGCAAGATTATGACAAGGGGGAATACGATGTTGATTGATCCCATTAGGAGGTATATTGATTGGATATGAAAAAATGGCCTATAATAGTCCATATGTCAAGGAAATATTTCGAATCAAATCCTTTTGATCAAGAAGAATATAACATTCCAGAAGAAGAATTGAGAATTCTCTTTGTTCCATGTCCTCCTCCCTTTGATGTTCTGTATGTTGGACCTAGACCAATCATTGAATCATTTAAATCATCTTGCAAGTGAATAACCCATGTTTCTTTCACATCTCTCATCCAATGGTGATTCATATACCTCTTTCAATCAACCATCTTAAAATATTGATATTGTTGGCTTGTTGGGGCCTGACCCAGGTTCGGAGTTAATTAGCCAAACAAATCCTTGTACTACTGGCCCTTTCGGCAATAGTTCGTGGAGCGCGGACTGAGGTCTCACCCGAAGTAGTATGGGAAGGTGTTGGAACCAAGTTTCCGCACCCTTGAGATGTCTTGAGAGGTTCGATTGGTCCAACTATGCGTCCCTGCGTGCAGGTCACTTCGCGCACTTCCTTGTTCCTCACGCCCTGATATATTGCCTTCACACAGCCCTAACTAGGGGCTGTGGAGCTTCCACACTGCTAAAGCAGCGCTTTGCGCTATTACCTGATATCTTACTTATCTTCTTGTACCAGTTAATTACCTTCACGCACTTGGATATATTACGTTATATTTATTTATACAAAGCATTCATATGAGTTCGTGCAACAAATAAACAATATACTTGCAAATTATACCCAATCATACATTAAAACAAGAAAACATACATAGAAATATGGTAAACTTCTCTTTATTTATTCTTCCAATGGTTACAGACTTGACTTGCCTTGCGCACTCAGTTGTAGGGGTCTGCGCACTCAGCTGCAGACTACTAGGCCTTTGTGCACTTAGCTACAGGCCTTTTCCTACTCTATGACTTAAAGACACACTTTACACTTTGACTCAATCACTCAGGCTTATCATGCTCCTATGCCATTAGTTATTATATACACTTAGAGCCTCACTCTATTTATACATTCCCATGGTCTGTGGACCATGGGTAGGTCTATCAAGCTGACATTACATTACAAAAACTAGGGCGGACAACCCTATGACTCTATTATGATTTACGCTCCGCACCCTCAATTCGCAGCGATTTTACAAAATAATTTGGTCAAAACTTGGGCTTTAAGCCCCAAAACATGCCTTGGGGGGATTCCATGCCCAACAAATATTCCTCTTACTAATCATCCACTCGTTAATCAAGATGAACCCTTGGATGATTATGGTCGCGATGATTTTATTCTCTCTTAATTATATGTTCATGTTGATTCAAGTAATATGGATGGAACTTTATTACCACATGAATATTTGGATTTTTTGAAGTGTCAAAAGGAGTTTGACATGATTATTGAAGATTTTCTTTCAAGTATATCTCCTTTCAATCAAGAAGATCATATGATTATCATTGAAGAATTTTTCACTAGTCTTGAACATCTATCTTCTATTGAATCTCATGTTGAATCCTCTTTATATAAACCAATGACTGTTTTGTTTCAGAATTCAGAATCAATCCACATGAGTAGCGCACTTCAACTGAGGTTGATGGTTATGTTAGGTCCCTATCACCATGGAAATGTTTGTGATTTCAGTCAATTTTTTATTTTCTTGCACAACTTCTTCATTAATATCAGCACAGGGTATGATGATGACTTCTTGAGGGATGCTTCTTTTATTCTCTTAACTTTTTTCAACCCTCAGAAAAGGAGATTTAATGTAATTATTTGTCTTCCACCTCTTAATGCTATCATAAGAAAATCTCAAATCTGTTATAAATCTTTCACACCATCCATCAAATAATCTCATGTGAACGACAATTTAAATTGTGGTTAACCTTATGATATGGCTTATGACGTGGATTTGTCCTTGTATGATATTTAGGTTTCATCCATGATCCTGTTGTTGATTCATTAGAAAAATATTTTCAGTTTGGGCCCATTTATTGTAGCCTATACTTGCATATGCATCGTTGAGTCATATATGGTTGTAGGCCCAATATTTATTGTTGTTGCAAAGTTCCTGTGTGGTAGAACAATCGAGTGTAATACACTGTTGTGGTTGCACCTCCTGTTTTCGTTGGTCAGTGCAGATATAGAATGGTTCCTCTTATTCACTACACTTATTTTCATCTTGACCTTACATGATCATATCTTTCAGTTTAAAGGTCAGAAGTAGCTTCTATGGCTGCATTGGAAGTTCCACTTTACATGATCTGGCCTTGAATTGTTTAGTTTAGGTTAGGCTAGGTTGCATGTAGTTAGATGCATTACATTGTCCTTTTGTATTTCATATTGTAGTTTTACTCTTTCTATTTGATTAGTCTTTGAATAAGTCGGTTTGATCTTTGAGATGGCTTGGATAATATTTTGTGTAAGGCAAGTTGCAGCAGCTCACAGTCATTAGCTTATCTGTCAACCTCTTCCTTGATTTGGTTTACATATTTCAAGTTAGTGATTTTCTGATGGAAAATATGATCCTTCAACCGAGAAGCTGTAAGCAAACCATGAAACCCATATATATGTTTGTGAGTTCTCATTCCCACACTTGGTCCTGTTATAAATGGTGTGTTCTTGATTATCTATATGTGTAGACTAATATAAGGGGAGAATTTTTAGCGACTAAAGCATCAGAGGTATAAAACTGTCTCTGAAGGAACAACCTCTTTTGCTCTCAATAAGTCAGGATCCCTCTTCCGCCCATGAAAACAATAACTGCCTATGCACAGTCCTATGAAATAAAAGAAAAAAGTAAAAGGGTGAAAGAAGAGAAAGGCTTCCTACGCAGGGAGGTGAATCAAGCGACTTCGTAGGTGTATTGTGAAAATTCGGTGACCCTAAATCCTACTACAACAACTGACAATGTTTCTTCTATTTGTTAAATTAATTAAACAAATTATTTGCAATTTCCTACAACAAATATTGAAACATATACACTACAGCCTTCACAAAATAAATAATGCGGAAGAAATACAATACACTAGAAGAATAGATGTTAACACAAAATAAAACACCAATATTTTTGGACCAATGTCCCCTGAAAAACCCAACTTGGGAAAACTGGTGCAGTAGTTGAGGGTTTTATTATTATGCAGTAGTAAATATGATTACAAATCTATGGATGCTCAAATATAGAAATCCATACAGAGAAATTACTGACAATTAGTATACTTAGAAAAATCTCAATCCCACTGGTGATCCGACACTGACCTTGCCTCAAGATGAGCTGCTATCTTCTACCTCTGCGCAGTCCCTACATCAGCCTACGTACTATTGCGTCCCACAACGCAGAACTACGTCTCTCTCTCTCTCTATCTGATCAATTGATGTCTGTATAATGGACTATCTTGGCCTCCGGGGTTCCACTTTGGCTTTTGGCACTGAATCACTGCTTCTCCCTAACAAAATACAGATTCCCCTCTGAAGCATTGCATTGCCTCTACATTGCTCTGCACTGCCTCTCTGAAATGCACTTCAGCATAATAGAAAATATCCCTTCGACCTTACTATCTCTATGCCTCTTTCACTAGCTCTCTCTCTGGCAAATCAGCGCTGCTACTCTGGAGTTTGATCTGCCAATAAATTTGAATTGCTAGTGGCTCCAAGGTGTGTTCTCCAACCCCCTTTGAATTTATTCTTATAATCTCTCATTGAGACATCAACAACCAATATTAAAACATAATCGATGGCTAAGATTAACTAGAACTCGATCCATGTCTTCTTCTAGAAGATTCTCACCTTGACTTAATTAATACCCTTTAATTAATCAGATTTCCTAAGTTTAGACTTAGGAAACATTAAAAATGATTAATCATTTTAATGAAGTCGTCTCTATGTGGAATTTCTAGAAACGATTTTTGGTTTTTGGAGAATGCATGTATCCTAGCCTCTCCACCAAATTTCGTGGCTAGAACACATCTGATGCTACAAAAAATAACACTCCCTCTTAGCGAGGAATGTGTTCTAGTGATACAACCTACTGAAGCAACACCCTATCTCTACACCACCTCCTATCACACTGTTGTTGTCTGGATATTTCTGCCCACCAACTACTGGAAAAATATGATAAATGTTGCATCTGTGTTGTTGTTGAATTTCTACCAACACTACATCTGTGTTGCTGCTGAACTACTGCCAACACTGCATTTGAACTGCAACTCCCTCACCATCTGTTGTTGCTACAACTGCTACTAGAAAGCATCCAAAATATTGAATCAACTGTGATCAGTATGATGCATCTGTCACCCGAGTCCTGACTCCTGCTAGACTGTGCACTGTCATAGAGGCCTTTACGCTACTGTTGACTCTGCTTTGTGCCAGCTGCACTGTTGCCAACTTTACAATTCGCTCCCCAGTATCTGACCGCTACTAGACATTGCATCTATCACTCTGGCATCTAACTGCACCATCCTGCTACTATATGTTATGGGCTCCCGTAGCAAGGCATTGATTCATGAGGTGGACCTCCTCAACAATCGTTCCCATCTTGTGGATATTTGGGGCTACATAAACAAATCACCCCACCTCACTCATGGAGGTATATCATTGATCATGGAAAACTCTTCCTCTAATCTGGAGGACAACCTATCGATCTCTCCAGATGTAGCTTGATGAATAGATAGCGATAGAGGAGTCCTTAAGAGAAGTGAGTGGAGAAACTAGAGAGAGAGAGAGAGAAAGATTACTCAATGAAAGTTCTAAGGAAAGAGGACTTGGAGACTAGGTAGAGGAGAAGCTTGGTGAGAAGATCAACTTAGAAGGAAGTTGATTAGTTGCAGGTGTAGAGTTCACACAGAAGAGAAGATGGCTACGGAAAGTCATATGGAAGGTTTAGAAGAAGGCTACAAGATGGATGAGAAGGGTGCTCAAACAATCCATAGGAAATAGATAAGTCAAGCAGAGATTGACAAGGAAATAGCTGAGATAAGAGAAGAACTCAATGTGTTAGTAATGATGCTAGAGGAGAACCAAAGACAAGGTTAGGTCTTGAAGAGGAAGCCAGTGAAGTGTCCTAAGTTACAAAGAAGGCTGCAACAAGAACAAGTAAAGTGGTTGATGAAAAACCTCAGAGAAGCAGAGACAGAAATGGAAGTTTCCATTTGTAGAGCAAAACAAGGTGAAATGTTAGGTGAAGAGGATAATGAGAGGTCAACTGAAGATCTCATGGACTATTGGCATAGTTCAGAACAATTTGAAGATATGATGACAAGGGAAGCAGCTGAGGTAATGAAGCCTTGTGATTTTAATTCTCATACTTTGTGTATGTTTGTAGGATATGCAGAGGATGATGGACAGTCTGGTGAAACTGTCACAAACAGGAATCAAGATCTTGAGGTGAAGTATCATGGAGAATGCCTTTTAGAGGAAGAAGGTGTTGATTTATTGCAGTAGAAAGAGTTCATAAATGAAACTCTATTTGCTGTAAGAAATTCAGATGAAGTTGATATGGACCAAAAGTCTAATGAAATTTCCATAATGGTATTCCAAGAAGGTAAGCAAATGAATTTGTCTGATGAAATTGATGAAAGAACTTTGCAATATGATAGTGCAGAAAATAGGATAACTTAGGAGGATTGCCAGGAAAAGAATGAAGCTGAGAATGAAAGTTGTTATGAACTGCTGGAAAGATTTCACATGGAAATAGAGTTCTTGGAAAGATTTCTCAAGGAACCCGAAGGAGAAATAAAGATTTCAGAACCTGATAAAGAAAAGGATATGGTTACTATGCATGATAAGGATGAAATGTCTCTAAAATTTATAGAATTAAGTAAATTTTTAGATTCTTTGTTTAATGATGTAACTATAGGTATGGGGGACAACATTAATAAATAAGATGCTGAAATCAGAGAAATTGAGCAGAGATTATTTGAAGGTGAAATGGAAGATCAAGAGCAACAAGAAGTTATGTCCTAAGAGACATGAAGGAAACAGAAGTATTAATTCAGTAAGATGAAGATGAAAGAAACAAGTAATTTAAAAGAGATGATCAGCAACATGAGAATGAATTTGAGGAAGGCATTAAATTGCAGGAGTATATCAACTGGCAGCAGAATGAAGAACAAGAGATTAATATGACAATAATGAGAGAAGAAGTAAATATAATAATAGAGGGCCTACAAAGAAAGACAAATGAAGATTGAAGATACATATGGAGAACGACGAAACGGGTCAAGTGGAAGCTATTGCAACAGAGGTGGAATGGCAGACTGATGAACGAGTTTAGGGAACTTGAACAAATTCATATTTATTTGTTAGAGAAGGAGAGAATCAAAGGAATGGAGTCACAACAAGAAGGATCTGCTGAAATCCAGAAAACCTATGATGGAAGATTGGTGCTTGAAGCATCAAAAGAGGATGGAAGGTATTGTGTTTTTAAAATTGATGATTGTTGTATGTTTGCAAGTCATGTAAACTTGAGGGAAGACAAATAGTTATTGGAAACTGTTACATCATCATAGGAAAAGACGACTACCCATAGTCATATGAGGAATAAGGAGAGAAGTTTCAGTAAAGTGAAGGAAGGTGTCCAGTCAGATGACATCCAAAGGATAAGTCAAAGGAGGATGGCAAAGGAGTTGTTGAGATCAAAGGAATGTTTGGAAAGGAAGAGATCCATTCATATGAACATGGAACAAAGAGTTTTCTCAGGAAAACTGATGAAGCTAATACAAACCAAATGGAGAATCTTATGGTGTATTAAGGAAGTGGGAGTCAATTGGAAGAATTGATGATGAAATTATTTGAGGAGACCTTGGTGTCTCATAGTTTTGAAACTAATATTTTGTGTGTAAATGTAGGATACACTGAAGTAAGGCAACTGTTTAATGTTGTCATAAGGGAAAGGAAAAGCAAAGATATGATTTTTCATAAATTAGAAAAAGGAAATTCACATAATCTTATGATGCAGAGGAAAGAGCGGCTATTAAACATAGTTGTAGAGAATTATGCAAATATTGGACAACTATTGAGGACTGAAGCCAAAGGAAAGAAGCTACTGAATATTGATACAGAAGACTTGGTAGATGTTAAACAATTATTGAAGATTATTGACCTTGAAGAAAGCCAGAGTAAAGAAAGACTAAAGACAGATGTTGCAGACAATGAAGTTAGTGAAGATCGTGCAGAGTTCTTGGGAGAAATTCCAAATGAGATGGCAAATTTGTGGCATGAGTCAAGTCTTAACAATGTAAAATTTGAAATGGGAACTATAAACTCAAAACGGGAACTCTAGACAAAAAACCCCAAAAAAACATCAAACACAGTGCTAAAAATGAAAAGTGTGTATACTGGAACGATGATTTTATTTTTTAGGGGTCAATTTTGAACATGTTTTAAAAATGGCAGTGACTACGAAATTTACTACAAAATTTTCGTGCAAAATATAGCTTCAAAACAAAAGTGATGATACTGGAACAATGAATTTTTTTAGGGTCAATTTTCAAACTTTTTAAAAAATGCTAGTAAAACAAAAATTTTATGTGCCAAACAAAGTTGTTTATGAGGGAAAAAACACATTAATGTTTTTGGTAGGATATCATTTTTCTTTCCTAAGTATAAATTCAACATGTTTTCAACCATAACATGCTAGATACAAAAGAAAAATGATTTCAGGAATCGTCCAACCACCATCCGGGCAGGCGGGTGGGTCGCTGGGGTGGCGCTAGCCCAGGCCGCACCACCCTGGTGGCCAGCCTGCCCACTCGGCTGGTGGTTGGGCAATTCTGAGAATCATCCATCCACCACCCGGGTGCTAAGTGATTCCCGGAATCA